>VZTF01000165.1:1123793-1144533 GCA_013397755.1 Cnemophilus loriae
AAAAAAAAAAAAAAAGCCTAAATAGGCATCTTTTTCAAAGCTGAAAGACCTCAGTCTGGAAGGTTTTATTCAACTTTTAAACATCTCGGGACAGAATAAGCCAGATACCTCTCTTCACTTTAAGGTACCCTGATACAAGTATGCTGTACATACATAATATGCAAGGTTCCCTATCGTGGAACCATGCTAAAGGCTGTTTTGCCATCCACAGCAGGGAAACTTCTTGATATGTATGTAACATGTTGCCTCCAGAACTGCCAGGAGTGCCAGGCAGATTTCTTTTCAAGTCTTCCCTTTCAAAGGCAGTCACAGCATTATGTTAACCTGCATGGGACCAGACCTGATACCATTGCTGATAGTTGCCTAACAAAGATCCTACACACCTTGCACACACAGAGCTTACACCATCTGTTTAAGAAGTCTGTTACTAGTTTCTCAGCTCACTGCCTGTGCAATGCTATTACAAAATCCAGTTATAAAGAATGCAAGAGAAGCCAGAGCCATCAATACACTTCATCCTAGTCTGCCACATGAATCTGATACTCTTCAGTATCAGATACCCCAATATCTCTTCAGTTACAAAGCAACCTATTTAGTCACACACTTACTGCAACAGACAACCTCAAGTAACTATGCTGTTTTCTTAAAAAAGGCTGCAGGTCTTTCCTTCCTTTAACAGCAAAGAATAGGTACATCTCTATGGCTTTAGCTTAAATTCTATGCCCAAGCAAAGCCTTATTTATCTCCATGACTGGCACAGCAGTATCCATACTTCAGACCACAGGCCTGCAAGCCTAAACTGAGAAAGATTCATTTCAAACACAGATTGAGCCAATCTAGCCCTGCATCTGCCCACCGATGCAGGGTTGCATGCAGGCTGGGTTGCATGAATACACGTTTCCATATGAACAACAGAACTCCTTCATTATGCACTAAAGCAAACCTCGTGTTGTACGTGCAGTGCTGACTTCTGTATAAGACATGAACTGGATTTTATGCTAAAGTAGAAGCCAATTTAACAGCCTTTTCCACACAACATGCTAGAACTAAAGATTGCTGCAATCTGTCAAAACTACAAACAGATTCTCTAGTACCAGAGAGCAACAAGCTAAGAAATTACATTAAATCTATCATACAGAGCTTTATATGATTAGCAAACCAAATCTAGGGAAGTAATTTCAGATAATGCTTCTTATAGTTCTAACCAAATATCAAACTTATGTTTTAATGATGCCATTGCTTACAGATTCAGTTCCTGCAGCAGTCCTATCCATTACAGAACAGATCCTCATTTGATAACATCAAGCATCTCTATAGGCAATTTATAAAGGCATACAAGTCCATGTAGTCTCATTACTTCCACATGGAATCCGGCAGCAGGCCCAAGACTAGTCAGATGACCAGGATGTTTATGCCTGTCACAAAAGCTGATGAGCACTGCTTACAGTACTTCCACCCTTTATTGTTTAAGCAAGGTTACGTAACACAGATCCCCCAAAACAGGGATAGCAGGAGTATTCACTCATCTCCTAAAAGCAGTGTTGAAGAATACAGACAGTACATAGACTCACTGGGCAGCTCTGCTTTTACATGTATAAAACCCAAAACCCCAAAATGTTACTTCCTTATCTCTATATCAGCTTCTTGCTTATTTAGCAATGCCAGGTCCGGCATATTCTTAAAAATTTGCTGAATTAACTAAATTAACATGATCTTGTGTATATGTTTGCATTTCAGGTTAAATGTGGCTATTCTGACTGAGCCTGTTTTCTTATTTGACCACAAAAGTAAGAGCCCCACATATCCTTTCACCCCTTTTTGTAACTAAGTGACCCTTCCTGTTACTTGTGTCTGCTCAGGTAATTGTTGGACCCTTTGGTAAACTGAATTCTCTGCAGCAACAGAAGTCTGTCCAAGCACATGAAAGTGGATCAGAAACCCGGTTGGAAAAAGGAAGAAGTAGAAGGCAGTGGAACCTCCACCTCTTGGTGGCAGCATGAGTTACACTAACTCGCTTTGTCCATGGAGCTATATAGGGCGCAAAGGAAAGGGCACAAAGAAAATGTTCCGATACATTCCAAGTAAGTATTGAGGCTAGTTGGGATGTTAATTGAGTTTTCTTGTCCCCAAGTCAGTTGTCTGTCTGCTTAGTGAGCTGGCTCCCTAAGAGGAGCCAGTTCCAAAAGGACTTGAAAGGCCAAGGCCAGAACAAGGGGAAAAAGGACACAAGAGCATGCTGCCAGAAATCAAAAGAAGTGGCTCCTTCAACATCAGTCTTTTTGAGCAGGTCAGTTTACCTAGCCTCACCTTCAGACTGTATCTTTACTGGAAGATGCCAGAACTAATAAACATTATCTTCAAGTCAAAATAAATAAACCAAATCAAGCTGTCTGTCTTCATATGACACTAGAACCAGGTCTACTAGAAATACTAAAATGCTATGCATTTTTTTTATTTTTTGAAAGAAAGCCCCAAGTTTGGAACATCTTACAGATATCCTGAAAAGCTTTCTCCACAGAGAAGCTTAAGCTTATTTTATTTTCTTTTACACTTGCATATAAGCTACTTTCCTTTGGCCTGTTCAACATTTCTTCAATTACTGTTACGAGACATGGAGGCAAGGAGATCTCTCTTACCTAGGGGAAAGCAGACTTGTTTGTTTCTGGAAAAAAAGTCACAAAAATTTTGCCTCATTCTGCCCTGAATAAATATTTTCAGTTAATATAGATCTCCACACTCTGATCTTTACAAAGAAAGCCTTTGCTTCACCTTTATAATTATCAGCATGCATGCAATAACTGAAGTGTGACCTATTCATTTATATTCAAAAACTACTTCAGTTGACCTTTTTTGAAAGTGACTAACCACTCACTCCTTCAGTGCAACATCTACAGGCTAGAGAACCAAACAGACTGAAACATCTTTGTATATCTATCTATATTTTTCTGCTTCTTAGACCAGCAATCCTGAATGTAGAATACTAATTCTAACACCCTTTGATGCTAGAACTTGGAAAAAGCCAGCCTGAACCATATTTTCAACACAGTTACATAGCTGTAAAGAGTCATACATTGGAGACATGCTGGCACACGTCTGAAAAGGACAACAGAAAAGTTAAATACACGCTATTCTCACTTCAGATTACTCTGATGTAATGCTTGAACTAAAGGTAATTTATAAGTAAAGCAGAGGGTTCCCCTCTCTGTTCTTCCCCTGCTTCACAGCATTCTCTCCTGTCAGCTCTGCACGCTGTTAGTACTTGACCCACTAACACAGGAGGTGGCAAAAAAAGTAAAAGAGGGGAAACTAATTAGGAAACTAGAAAGAGAAGGTAAGATTATTTAACCTTAATTGAAAAGAAAGGCAATTACCCTTTATGCCTCAGTTTGCATATACATAAATCTTACACATCAGAGTCAAGAACGTAGGTTCAGTTTCAAACAGGAAAGACTTTCTGGAGTTTCAGCCAGCATCATCATCATCAAGAATATGCTTCTAACAGAATTTTTCAATTATTTACAAAATAGCCTTTCAGGCACATGATTATAAATCTAGTGTCAAATAAAAATGTCCTTCCTCTGTCAAAAACCATATACATCAAAAAAGTTACATGCATACCTGTTTTGCAGCAGTCTAGTCACTTTGTTCGCACAGCTGACACTTTGGTCTCTCAAAGACTTTCTAATTCTTTCATCCAATTTCGTACAAGAGAGATTATTTCCAAGTGGTACATCGTTGTTGTTTCTTGCTCTTTCTATTTGTCCCCCAGTGCCATTTGCCGTTTTTGGAGTACCCCCACACATTTTCTTAGCTACAAATCCTCTTGTAAAGCTCCCTCAAAGAAACTAAATACCTGCTGAAGAGAAACAGCCTCAAGCAGGTTTCTTCACTATCGATCAACCATTAACAATGGGCATTTACCATGAGCCTTCTTCCCTATAAAGGAACACAGTCTGCTGAATTTCCAGTTGAGGGAAAAAAAGGCAAAGCAATCTTCACATATTCTATAAGCCATTAATACAAAAAGACAGCTGTAGCTAAGGTCCTCCTGCAATTATTCCAGACAGAACAGACATGACTTTCAGGTTTCAGAAGCCATCGTAGACTTGCTCTTGCTGCTGTCAGAGGTTTTCCTACCAAGCCTGGTGCAAAGCTGTAGCACATACAACAGCTAATATTGACTTTAGCTATGTTTGTTTCCTGGTATGTGATTTAGGTAGCTGGCAATTATGTAGTCACAAGACTGAACCATATGGCCTCTTTAAAAAAAAAAAAAAAAAAAAAAAAAGCATAGTTGCTTTTGCAGTGACTCGCCCTTAGTTGCAAGGTTGTTCTAACACTGGCTACAACACCCTGTTAATGGCTCTCATGTGAGCAAGTGTCATCTGACAACCCCTAGCAACCTCATATAGCTTAGGAGCAAGTAAGAATCTGTCACCATTGCCATATGGTTATCAGTTTAAAAAACCCAACTACCAACACCAAGAAACACACTAGATATTCTGCACTGTAATGCTTTTACTTCAAAGGACAAATACTACTTATACTTGGACAAGAACTTGATACTACTACTTCAAAAAACTTTTTTTAAAAAGTATGAAGGAAAACAATGAGAGAAGGTTTCTTGCAGACTTCAAGTTGCTTGATGAGAATTTATAGCCATGTGCCTCTTAAAATAATTCAACAGCAATACTGATGACAAAAGTATCTAATAAAATACTCCTGACCAAGTAAAGTAAAGTTTTTGAACAGAACAAAGGAATCAGATCACAGAAGCCAGAATATAATCGAGTCCAACTCCTGGGCCTGCACAGGAGCATCCCCAAGAGTCACACATGTGCCCCAGAGTGCTGTCCAAATGGCTGTTGAACTCTGTCAGGACTGGTGCTGTGACCACTTCCCTGGGGAGCTGTTCCAGTGCCCAACCACCCTCTAAGTGAGTAACTTTTTTCTAATACGCAACCTACACCTCCCCTGGCACAACTTCAGGCTATTCCCTTGGGTCCTGTCACTGATCACCAGAGAAGAGATCAGTGTCTGCCCCTCCTCTTCCCCTCACAAGGAAGTTGTAGACTGCAATCTCCTCTCAGTCTCCTCCAGGCTCAATTAACCGAATGGCCTCAGCCATTCCTCATATGGCTTCTCCCCAAGGCCCTTCACCACCTTTGTTGCCTCCCTTTGGGCACTCCTCTGGTAGCTCAATAGCTTTCTTGTATTGCAGTGACCAAAGCAGCACACAAGATGTTCTGTTAGGCTCTGGTAATTCTACTGTGGAACAAAGTTCTCTTCCCCATCTGTGCTTTAAAAAAAGTTATCCACACATATCTGCCCATAATTCACATCTCACATGAATTACGATGGGCTTTCTCCCCATCAGTAAAATTTTAGACATTTTATAAGATGACAGCCCTACTGCAATTTCCCTTCCAGGTTAAAAAGGGAAAATAACTTTGTTAATGGTCAACCAGAAATACAGCAGTAGAGTTAGAAAACACAGCAAGATTTCAAAACCTAGTGCTACGTCTACCTGCTAAATAGCACAGCACCCTTAAAATGATTTTGTAATCTCAGTTAACCCCAATCTCTAAACATTGGACAGAAGTGAAGCAAAAAACTAGAGCAAGGTTAGGTAGAACAACTTGCTCTGTTGCTGAGGGAAACCTATAGCAGCTCCACTAGAAACAGCTCCACTTCAATCCCCAGAGAAGTGACAAGTACTGGATCACAATCACTTCTCCTCTCAAGTGCGGCAAACAAGTGAAATCTTTGGCCTGTTCTCAAGTGATTTAAATGATCTAGGAGAGGACAACTGTAGCCCTCACCTCATGGAGAAAGACTACTTTAAACACCAGCATTCCCAGTCATCTTTGAAGTGCGAATGAAATAAGTGAAATAATACACTTAGACTAAGATCAGGAATTCATAGCCTTCACTTCTGTCCCACCTTTTCTCCAAACAAACCAAAATTCTGGAATATTCATCAAACTATCAGATTCACATCAGACATTAGAACAAGGAATTCCTGTAAGCTCACTAAATAGATGCGCTTCACAACACTACCTCATCTGTAAATGTCATAATCTGTAGAATAATATAAATCCTAAAGTGCCTGGGGAATTAACATCAAAAATCCACGCAACAGTTTCTAAACAACAACAAAATAATACATAAATCCACACATGGAAAACACTCGGAGTCCATAAAGTAGATAATACAGAAAATGGAAGAAAGTGTCCTGCTCTGCAGATATAATCCTCTGTGAAGCAGAGTTTAATCACTCTTTTTCTAGGCTATGTGACAGCATGTCACCTGCTCTGTTTGTAGGTCATTTCCTGTCCTTCATCTTCACTGCAAGACAATTGCCTAAATAATTTCAACTCAAGGTAACACTTTAGCAAGAAAATTTAGGGTGGGGGAAAGAGGAAATAAATAGATGTGATGTAGTTGAGAATCATTTTCTGTATAAGTTACAGCTACCCACTAAAACTTAAGCACTGTTTTCAAATCTGTGAGAATATTTGCAGAGACCCCTGTAAGGTTTTATTTTCCAAACAGCTTTTAGAAGTGGCTAGAGAAGCTTAGGAAAAAAAGAGTTCGAATGATACCTGCTGTTTCAGTGAGCATTTGTTTTTGCAAAACACACACTTACCAAAATTGATACACAAAAAATGCCTAGACCCACACACTCAGGATTAGGGCCAAAACAGATGTTCAAAGATGAAGTGGATTTGGATTGCCTAATGATGATTTTCCCTCTTTTAGTCCATTGAATAGCTTATGTGGAAGACGTAGGTTCCCTTCCTCCCTCCTAATTTGAATCATTTACCCTGCATTGTTTCTTCTCTTTCTAAAACCTCAGATACAGAAGAGTTGTGCTGATGCCACACCACATTCCTTTTCCACAATGACTTAAAGTAGTCCTATTATGGTAAAGCTCTATTAACCTCAGATGAACTACCTTGTTCAAACATGATACATAGTTACTAGTTTCACACAAGTTAGGCGGGATACATTGCAGATTAGTCACGCAACAAGTGAGGGAAGGTATTATTTGGAGCACTGCTCTCTCCCAGGACAGATTTTCCTGAAGAAAGAGTTCAGGTGGAGAAAAATTGAGTTCTTGGTATCAAATCGCTGTACACAAGTGTCATTTTTTTTAGGATAATTCTATATGTTCCTCTATAAAATGCAAAACAATATTGGATATTTTTGTTTACTGAAAAGCTAGAATTCCACAGATTCCTTGCTAAGGAAAGGACAATATACTGGGTTTTTGTAAGACTGGAAGCATTTTTTCATCATCTTTGTTGCTACAAAGCAATGTCATCACAGGCATGCACAAAAAATGACAAGACACACACACACTGCTGATAGAGGCTAACAAACAGATCTACGCAAGTTAGAGCCACCACAAATTGCACACATCAGCCTTCCACAAGTATAAAGAGCAGCCCATTAAACCAGCGCATCACAACTCAACTTCTATAAGTTATCAGGAATCACCTTTATAACAGGAATTACTGTTCACTGCATTCTCTACGTTTGGGAGCTAGCTTTCATACAGTATCTCAGTAATAATGTAAAAATAAAAAAATAAAGCACACAATAAAACAAAACCCAAATCAAAGAAAACACCCAGCAAGTACAATGTGTTTGAAGCAGGACCACAAATAGCACCGAGACAGCGCTCTCAGTCACTAGCTCCAGAAGTGGAATTCCTCGTTAGCAAAGAGAAGAGCTAAAGACTTGTAATTGCGTGAAAAAATGCACGCATTTGTGTTTTACCATTAAGAAAAGTGTGGTTTTTGTTAAACCAGGTCTTTAAACAAAGAAAGGTAAAGTCTGCAATAAGGTTAGAACCCTAGATCTACCACCTAGTTCTCTCCTCCATACAGAAAAGCCATGCTTAGTCTTGACCAACATTCTCCCTTCCATCCCACCTTCTGCCCTCATCTCCGTAGCTTCTAACAGCCAGGAGAGCTCAGCTGACCCAAAGTAAGCCCAGTATTTTGCAGTTGTTTCATAGTGATGATCTTTATCATTTCAAAGAACTGAAGATTTGCTTGTAATTTAACACTCTTTAGGATTTGACTCTGCTTCTTTGCCTGTTTATTTTTCCAAGGCACCTGCAATAATCGACTTCCAGCTTTCACTGGAGCCAAACAACTCGAGCCAAACAGCAGCAGCCATCCGGGAGCGGGCGGTGCCGGGTCCAGCGTCTCTGCTGCGCGGCCGGGCCGGCAGGGCCACCCCACCTCCTCCAGCACGCAGCGCTGGGTCTCAGCTAATGCATCATTCCCGTGTCACTTGTTCCAGCGGCGCCATGTGACTGGGCCAGCGGCCAGGAACACAGCTACTAAATACAGACACTGCCAAGGCACGTCTGGGAACTGCCTCTGCCAGAAAATGAGATTAAGAGAAATCTTTTATCCTGCCTCTGCCTTTCCCCACCTTCTCTTGAACACAAGGAAGAACTACACATTGTACTTCTGACAGAGAATTTTGAGCAACAATACACGGCAGAATCTGGTATTTATAACACTGTACCAGCTCTGACTGCATGGCAATGCTGTATAAAAGTACTGACAGATCTCAGATCTTAGTATCTCCTACATAAGTGAGCAGGCCAAGACAGACATCACCACACCTTAGGGCTGGTATCCTGAGGCATGGGTTTGGTTGCCTGCTCTTTCCTGTTCCTTCTCCCTCTTCTATAAAGCCCTATATTCTATATTTTATTCTTTTTATGTAAGAAAGAGTCAGTACACAGCTTTCAAACCTCTGTTCAAAGGAGTAATTTTATAGTATGAAAAAAAATTACTAGAAAAAATGTTATTTATTAGACATAAGTAAATACGTAGATACAGAGATATGAACAATGCCTGGTGTTTAACATTCCCCCTCCCAATTTTTTCTAGCTAAATGAAAAATATTTTTCCTGCTATAACATAGACAAATGCCTTCACTCAAAGTAGCTAAAACCACCGTCATGTTAACAGCAACCATTTCTTTACAAATTTCCTCCACTTCTACTATGAAAAGGCTACATTCACAAGAGGGCTTTGTGAACTCCAGAGGATGTGGCACTTTCTCAAGCTTTACAGACAGAAGTTTAGGGTACGCTCTTCAGGGGCACACAAAGATTGAAAACCTCCATTTCTCGTCATTGTTCTGAAAATGCACTCCCACTGTACAAAAGAACATTCTCAATGAAGGCTAGAGGCAAGCACTATTCAGGGACCTCATGTCCCTCTTCCAAGGGAAACTGCTTCAGAAGGGGTCAGTTTCATCTAACTCAAAAGCGCAAATCCAGCAGTATCACTTCACTTAAAAAAAAAAAAAAAAGTTAAAATTTACCTCCTAAATTCCTATTATACGAAAAGATAGCACATGTGGCTCTCTCACAGTGCTGAGAGCTGAAGCAGCCCAGTTTTTTGACCACCTAACATAATATTGGTGAGACCTCTGTAAATGGTTATGTTAAACTGTTGTACAAACAAGATGTGTTTTGATCCTTCCAAAACAGAGACCGCAACTGAAAAGTTAGTCTGCAATAATCAGGAAGGGAAGGAAGAAAAACTAAGTTGAATATTTGTGTGAATGTACTGATTTACCCAACTGGCAAGAATATGGGAAAGAACACATACACAAGAAGCCATGCTTGATCACCCAAAAGTTGCTATAGCATGAACAGCAAAGTCCATTGCCTCGGTCGAGATGAATGCCAGGAAATCCTGACTTAGATCAAATGAAGTGATAACACGGACGGATATAACGTCAGCTCCGGCATTTTTCACTAGTTATAGCCAAAAATATGTTTTGCTCCTCTTGTTGTTGTTATGATAATTTGCTATTCCATCCAAAACACTTTCCTTAACCCTCTCTTGTAGACAGCATGGAAAGTAGCTTTCTAGTAACTAGAACTGAACCTTGAAGGCTTAGACACATTTATTTTCAAGTTTCACTGGAAAGGGAAGGAGGAACCACGTCTTGAGACCATGCGCAGAAGATCATGGTAATTAAATCACTCATATAATATACCTTCTCAATGAAAAAGACTACACACAAAACCAACCAAACAAACCACAGTCCTGCAGCTGACTGGCATGGGCAAACCTAACCTTGCTGCAAGCCACTATGCTAAAGACTTACGTTCTGTTTACCACCAATTGCGTAGGACTTTGAATGTATAAATAGTCATTAAGTTATGAAACAGTCTCCCCTCCTTAAAGCAGGCCAACCACTCTAAACTACTCACATAGGATCCCAAACATTTTCTCAAAAACACTGGTATTATAGTAGACTTAGAAGTTTATCCAGCCAGGTTTGTACATAATTACTGCTGACCGCACCCAGTAACATGCTAACATTTGGCTGCCAAGTATGAGTCCATCAATCCTGAAATATCTGGGCAAAAAACTAAAAATCACACAGAAAATCCAGTTGCATCCTTGTCCTGCAATAAGAAAATGATTTGTATGTTGATAGTTGCAAACAAATTTCAGTCAGCAAGCTTATGCAGCAATTATTTAGACAAATTAGAAACCTTTCTCCTCATGAGAAGCTAAAAATTGGTCAAGCTCCTTGAGTGTTCCCCAGAAAAACAGAGTACAAGAAAATCCTCTATAACAGACCTGATTTACTCCTGAGATGAAGCCTACTATAGTAGACTCACTAGGAGCCATCCTAACAGCTACAGATTCAGGATAACTTCATTTAAATATAAACAAAACTTTCTTTTCACTTTCTGTCAAAACAGGGCCCAAGGATACAACTCTAATGAAGACTGTAGTCAACTTTCAGTGCTTCAGTAATGCAAACAAAAAGCCAAAATCAAATCAAATTTCAATCAAATTTCTAGTTCACATGCTAACATATTTCAGTACAAATACAGAATTATTTCTTTAAGCAGTAAACAAAGTTTAATTCAGAGGTTCAAGTCATCTTTGCCACTCCACACAGATGTGTTCTGCTTAAAAACAAAGAAATTGGACAGATGCATTATCAATGGGCATGTGGGTTCATTGAGTTGACTGTTTCAAAAAACCCACATCCACTACAAAGTACATTGTTCTGTTTGCATTTTTGTCTTCTTTGCATACCTATCCCTGCACCCATTATCCAGTCCAGCTATACATAAGCATTTTACAGCATTTCCACCAAATGTTACCATAAAGTGACAAACAGAAATAGCTGTTTTCATAGATATGTTATTTCTCTACTTCCATTCAAAAGCATTCCCAAATATAGCCCTGTCTGTAAGACTGCTTACAGGAACTTCTGCACACAAGAAATTTAGTCCCTGAACTTTTTTGTACTGTGATCTAGTCCACAGGGAGTGACTGACATATATCCCCAAGTCTCCCAAGTACCAAAGTCATCAGGTGTTACACACCCACTCCCAAACTTGGAATTGTGTCTGAAATCATTTTAGTGCTTTGTAAGCATGATTTACATCCACAGGCAAATCTCATAAACACCTTTATAAGGAGAGAGGGTTAATTTTTCCAACTCTTTAACTCGATGTGATCTAGAAACACTTTTAACAGTTGAGAGGGAAGAGGTTGCGCTCCTGAAGCTGTTTCAAGTGGCTAACACGTGACAGCAACCTTCCTCTAGGCTAAAAGCCAAGACCAAGTAGGAGCTCAGATGCATGCCACTGCAGTTGTCTGCTAGGTGAACTGAAGTGGCCACCAAATCCCTGCTCTTTATTCCAGCCTTCTCAACACAGCTGATTAGCCCTCCATAACCATTCCTGCATGATGTGACAGTTTAACACAGACTACTGTAAGAAGAGCTGGTTCTATCACTGACCTTTACACAGACATGACTGAGAGGGCTTCAACACTGTTCTATCACAGCTACTGTAGAAGTGACAAATGTCCAGCCAACACCCAATTCCAGCACAGCACAGGAGAAGGCAGTAACATTGCAACATTGGAGCCATTTGCCAAGACAAGAGCCATGCATGGACTAACCCTGCCGCCGCACAGCTGAGAGAAGTGGTTTCTGCACCAAATTCCTTCTTCCTTGTACCTGCGCCTCCCTTTGCAGCAGCCTCACAGGTCTCTGCCCACCTTTGTTAACCCAGTCCTGTTCAACAAACCAGGACACTTCAGAAACAAAAGGCCCATGATCCTTCCAATAGTAGGATTTGTCCTAAAAAGCACAACCCATTTTAGAGTGAGAGTATTTTAGTCGGAGAGCAGAGTGTTAAATGTGAAGATTTTAAAAGGTCATTTCAGAGGAATGTGAAAGGAAAGGCAAGGAAATATGACAGACAAGCACTTAACTGTTCAGCAATAGTTGGACATGCTCCTGTGCCCCCAAAGAAAAATAGAAGATTCAAAAAAAAATTGCCTGAACATAAAATAATTTCTGTGAACAGCAGATTTTAAAAAGTTCCAATAACTGTCTTTTCCAGACCATGGAGGGCTTTAACATTACAACATTATATTACATTCTGTAAAATTATCCACATTCAATGAAATAATAATAATAATAATTTAAGAACAACTTGCTCAGAACTATGTATTCAACAGTTTATAGAGCCTTCACTCTGAGGTTCCCTCCAAAAACTTTATCTAATGTACTCTGCCCAGATTTCTGTATTTCTGGAGCTGTGCATTAACAAACCCAACTCCTAGACTTGAGCAATTTCAGGTGTTGGATAACATCCAGATTCAGAATTCAGTGCAAATACTCTGCACAGAAATTCAGAGCACTGAGTTCATTCACGCCTCTGTTTTCTTTCATAAAAGTCAGTAAACTCAATGAAAACAAAAGCTGAGTTGTTATTGCAAGAAACTTTCCGACTCCATTATAAAAAATTAAGTACTACTGTGTTCAGATTTCTAATTTGAAAGTGTTAATACCAAATTCAGACTGCTGGCACCTCTATTAGAAAAATAAATAAATATTGTCAGATTGTTTACTTAATACAGCTGATTTCATTAGCACATCTAAAACTTCACTGAGCACCTTGGAGGAGAAAAGTTGAGCTGTATTGCATAGAAGTGAGAGCATCCTGCAGAGAAAGCTCCATACTGATTCAGTAATCACATCACACACAGCTCAAGTTTCTTCAGCACAGTCCACGAAGAGGAATCATGACTCAGTTTTAACAGTAGCAAGTGTGATGTAAAGCCCTCATGCCCATTTGTAAGCACAATTCTAAGAATCTCACCAATACCCAGAAGTGTGCTGACTGACCAAAGACGTTTCAGCTGCCGGTCAGGTAAATGCACCTGCACCTGCCCTAGTCAATGAGAGGAAGACACGGGCACTGTTGCCAGAACTCCTAAGCTCATCCTCTCAGTGCCTCAGAACACTGCCTTGTAGCCTGCACAGGAGCTTGTCTTGTGACCTCAGCCTTGCATATTAAAACATGACATTACTAAGGTATTCGAGTGACGAACCCAGACAAACAGGGCAAATGGAGTGACTTGAGAAAGGCACTGTTAAGATGGGGAGACAGCAGAACACAGAAGAACCTGAGCATGAAGATTAAGAAGCAGCGTAGGCAGAGCACACACAGAGCAGCTGATTCATGACAGGGAAAGGTGAACTGCCATGTCCATGCCTGTTAGTCAGATCAGCAGTAATGTGACACTATCACAGGAAGCACACAGAAAAAGTGCAGACAGATATTTGCTGTCCCCACACAAGTACCCAATTCAAAGTCCTCCTTTTCTTGCTTATTCTCTCTAGCAAGCCTGTTCACCACCACCCTACAGAATTGCATTCCTCATCTTTTGCCTAAGAAGTGTACCCATGGAAACCTTCACATAGCAAATACTGGTAATTAGGACAGCCTAAGAACATTCTTCTTACAATGCTTCGTCTAAGCTGCATACAAGATGACAGTGCGCTCTTAAATTGAGGGTACGCTTAGAAGCAACTCTTGACAAATACAAAACACAACACATGGCTCCAAAACTGAATTTACTCTTCAGAAGCTATCCAGGAACATCACTAAGGGTGCAAAGTACATGATTGTTAGTGTCAGAAGGAATTCTTAAAGGAATTCCCCAAGGTTTGTAGCACATATAGTGAGTATTAATCCAAAGACTTTTCTTTGCAAAACAAGTCCTCAGCAGCTTCAATAATACTGAAATGTCAGAAAAAGGAATTACTTCTATGAGAAAAATTACTCCATTTTCTGTCCCCCCTGACCCCAGCTACTTTGTCACATCTACTCTCAGGGCATTTGGTCTGCTGTTACTCACTGTTCAGACCAAAGCAACAGCTAAAGGCCTCTACCATGCATTTGAAACACACATCCCACAACATCCAAGTGGGATAACATGATGACTAATGACTAAAACCTTTTTGTCAAAACTCTTCCATCTTCCTTTCCCCTAAATTTTAGTAAAGCTATTTTGCAACTTTAGCTTAGTTTACACATGAAAAGTTACAAAGTTTACGTAAGTTTATATGAAGCCACCCTCTACTGGCAACAAAGCTCTGCATCAGTTTTTAAAATGTTTCTCCACAAATTCAGCTTTTATGAATGCTTGTCCACATTTTTCAGCCTCAAGCAGCTTTATTTGCTCATTTACATCAAGCCATTTATGTCAACAGGTATTCCCTTACAGCATTGGCATCACTGTGTTAAATTGCAGTTTCCTGCTTTAAGTTGTGCCACCAACAGGTAAAGGTACCTCCAAGGCTTTCTGCTGCTTCTATTCCCCAAATCACTTTCCACTGAGCATAGCATGTGGTACAGTACTCACTTACCCAGTTTTGGACATGTCAACAGCAAAAGTGCCCTAAGAATAAGGAATCAAGCACCTACTACCCAACTGCACATCAATTTGAGAATCAATGCATGGAACTCCATGGGTAAGTTACTCGTAAATCAGAACTAAAATAACCTACAGGTAAAACCCATTTGATCGTCAGGCAATAATGCATCTTTTCACGGAATTAAATGGAATAACCAAGGTACATCCATGCCTCTCAGAATGTCAGTAGCTTGTGCATTTCCACACATTTTTTTCATTTGCAGCAAAGGAAAAAACCAAAACAAAAAACAGGGTGTCTTCTTGCAACTTTAAGAGAGATGGAGCTAGCCTCAGAGCAAAGCTGGAGGAAACCAAGAGGTTGTTCAGTGACAGCAATGTTTAGGGGAGGGGAAATCCAAACTAAAGAAGAAGAATGGCCTTAGTTCCTGCAAAGCTCAAAACCAGAGGACTTGGGGTTTGTTTGTTTTCCTTCAAAAAAGCCCCAGGCTGGAAGTGTGGTTTCCATGTCAAAAGACCATACTCTCACTCACTTCCTCTCTAAGCCGTTTTCTTGAGTGAGACTGTAATAAATCTCTTTCAGCAGAACTTATTCTTTAGCTCACTTTACTGATGAAAGACTAATGCCAGCGCAAAAGTATAATACTGCAGCCTAAGGCTCACCTTCAGCTGTCAGTGAAATGGTGTATGGTTTACACTTGCTCTTTGACCTTTCATGCCCCCATGCTCAGACCTGGCCCTGGGCTGGATTGCCCTTCTTACAGTACGTAAAACAGTGATTTTCTTTGAAATGCTTTTTGAAGGGTTTACAGCCAGATGTGTAAGGATATTTCCATGTATGAAGATGTACATGTGTGCTCAGTAGTATTATTGCTGTGTGATCTCTACAAAACTGCAAGAAGTTCAAGAAAAACCCAATTAGGTCACAAGAACATTCCAAGGAATGTTGCATTTGAACAAATTGACATGCAAGCAGACTCCAAGTTCACTACTGCTTTCTTTTCTTTTTCAGAAGGTGGAACATTGCCAGGCTGGTAATAAATGCTGTGAAATAATGCTTAGCAAGTAGGATCTCACCAAGCATTTCAGCACTATGACCAAAGGAATCACTAGTACCAGCTGCCAAACAAATGATCTCATATACCAAAGCTAACAAACTGTTACGAGATAGATATCCTGCAGCTACAACATGACATCCGTTTCATTATAGACACCAGAAGGAGCAGCTGATACTTAAAGCTGAAGAAACAGACTGCATGGAAGTTTCAGACACAGCTGAAATAATACAACCTTTCTTCTAAAAAAACCCATCAAATGAAGTTATTCCCTACTTTACAACAGTCTTTCACTAAACATACCAATATCAACGAAATTTCATCACAGTTGCAAAGCAGAAATTACATATTCAGCAGTGAAAGCAGTCTTCCAAAAACTCCAAGACATTTATTCTCATTAAAAAAAACCAAAACCAAGTCAAACTATCAAAGACTGAAATTAAGGTGAAGCCTGAACCCACAGAAAAGCACTGATGTGAAATTTCTTCTAGACTCAGGTAAACGCAGCTACAGAAGAACTGCAATCAATTTAGGTAAAATCAAACTATCTGTAATCCACATCAATTTCTTCAAGGACACCCCCAATACCTTACTCAAATACACGCTTAGCACTTGAGACATTCTAGTCTTGAGATACTATGTGCTTATACTCTATATAATCTCCTAAAACTTAATGGACTGTTCAGTGGGTAAGGAATTGGTTGGATGGTCACATCCAGAGGGCAGTGGTCAATGGCTCAGAGTCCTGATGGACATCAGTGACAAGTGGTGTCCCTCGGGGAATACAGATGATGGAATTGAGTGCGCCCTCAGCAAATTAGCAGACGACACCAAGCTGTGCTTGTCTGCACACCCTGAAGGACGGAATGCCAGTCCAAGGGACCTGGAGAAGCTCAAGAAGTGCACCCATTGGAATCTCATGAGGTTTAACAAGACCAAGCGCAAAGCGCTGCACCTGGGTCAGGGCAAACCCTGGTATCAACACCAGCTGGGGGATGAACACATCCAGGGCAGCCCTGCCCAGAAGGACTTGGGGATGCTAGTGGATGAGAGGCTGGACATGACCCAGCCATGTGCACTTGCAGCCCAGAAAGCCAAACATGTCCTGGACTACATCAAAAGCAGCATGGCTAGCAGGGCGAGGGAGACTATTCTGCCCTTCTACTCTGCCCTCGTGAGACCCCACCTGCAGTGCTGCTTCCAGCTCTGAGGGTCCCCAGCAAAGGAAGGACATCAACCTGTTGGAGCCAGTCCAGAGGAGGGACACAGATGATTAGAGGAATGGAGCATCTCTCCTATGAGGAAAGGCTAGGAGAATTGAGGCTGTTCAGTCTGGAAAAGAGAAGACTTTGGGATAACCTAATTGCTGCCTTCCAGTACCTGAAGGGAGCCTACAAAAAATATGGAGAGAGAATACTTTAAAAAGCATGTAGTGACACAACAAGAGGGAATGGCTTCAAACGAGAAGAATAGGTTTAGATTAGATATTAGGAAAAATTCTTTACTGTGAGGATGGTGAGACACTGGAAGAGTTTGCCCAGAAAAGTGGATGCCCCATCCCTGGAAATGCTGAAGGCCAGGTTGGATGGGACTCTGATCAGTCTGGTCTAGTGGAAGGTGTCCCTGTCCAAGGCAGCGGGAGTTAGAACTATGATCTCTAAGGTCCCTTCTAACACAAACTGTTCTATGATTCTGCTGACCACACAACCCTGGTAGCACTCCAAAAAATTGCACAAACTACGCTAAACCAATCTTGTAAGGGAAGTAACATTTGATAAGGAAATAAGTTTTAGGGGAATTTATCCACATAAATACACACTGCTTGCACACAAAGTAATTAGGGTTTTCCCAGAACTTCAGAGGCTAAGGAAAAATATATTAAATTACAGCCACTCACGTGTCTCTGTTGAAAGGGGTGCATGTATACACACACATACATCTTTATATATTACACACACACACACACATATATATATATTCAGTTAAGGGAAGCAAGAAGCAGCAGTAAAAAACCAGAAGCTCAAGTCTGTGTACAAAACTGCTTAGGACAAATGTAATATCTCTCTAATACACATCTGTTCTCCTGCTGGTTTATAACATCTCTTATTGTAAAAAGAGAATTAAGCTACTCCGTAATTCTAACTACTACCCTTCTACAACTTCATACTTCCATTATGTTGAAGGGAAGCCTGGGCCAGTAGAAAGTTCTACTATCCTAATGGCTCTGCATTAGCATCTACACCTCATGTTTACATTCTCCTCACCCAACAGGTAAGGGTTGTGCTCATGTGACCATGAAGTGCAGCCCAACCAGACCAGCTCCACCGAGTGCATTAATTGGTGCTAAGGACCTGACACCCACACTATACGTGTTCCGGAGTTCTACTTTTGACCAGCTGTAGTATGGTCCCAGGGACTGAATACCCATTAGTGGTTGGAACACACTTTCTAATTTCATTCATTCCAACAGGAATCCAGTTTACGTACTGAAGCCACTTGGCTTTGTGAGCCAAAGTGCAGTCAGAGAAGACAATTTAGAGGTTTTCTTTAAAAGAGCACTCCTGAGCCAAATTAATATGTTAATGTTCATGCACCCAGGAAATCATTTCCTGGGGCTCCACATTCATCTATAGGCACCATGTCTCTTGCTCTTTGAGGCTGTGCCAGCTCATCCTGGTGAGCAGCACAGACCTTGAAGCTTGATGTTTCCTTCAGACCCAAAGAGAAGAAGCAGCGTGGACCTCTGGCCAAGATTTAGTTCCCGTTAAAAGAGAGAGTGCAACAGAGCAAGCACACAGAGTACTTGTTACAGGCAAACCTCAAGCCTGGTTGATGGCCCTCTGCAATAGAACTTTTCCTGGTGTTCCTGAGAGGACTAGAAAACAAAAAGCTTCTCAACAACGTAGCTGAAAAAAAGTTGTCAAATTACATTAATTTGAGGAGGCATTATCTGCTAAAGAGATTTTTGGTGATTTCTCTGTTGTTCAGGGTAAGGAGGGTGTGTGACTACACTTAAGCTTTCAAGGCTTTCATAACAATTGAAAGTCCAAGGATAGAAATTGTTATTGGTCTCACAGGGCTCCTTAACAGAGCTAAACACTGCAAGACATATTGAGTGTGGAGGGACTTCACTAACCAAAACCTGGAAGGAAGAAAACTAACTAAAAATCCTTAAAAAGACAGTCATGTCATTAGAAAATGATTCTGCCACTTTGCATCTAACATTGACCAGCAGTATATGCTTAATACAGAAGCTAACAAAGGATTATGTCTCCCACTTAGGTCAAATCACATCTCTCCACTCAAACAGAGATTACTGTTCAACAGAAAGTCTATTAAAAGCATTGCAGCAGAGCTTCTAAGACCCTGTAAGTATGCTTCTGCAGATCATGAACGGAGCACTACAAAGAAAGAAAAAGCATTACAGCATAGTTAGGAGTCATAAGGAAGAAGCTTAATATCAACAAGCAAAAAAACCCCATTCACATGTAAAATATTTCAAATAATTTTATTAACCTTTGGTTTGTCAAAAGAAAGGGAATGAGGGAAAATAGGGGATAAAAAGAATGAAGGGTACCTACAGTAGTATTTTCATTATAACAGTTTTTATTTGAAGTGTCACATCATTTAAACGTTACTCAAACTGAAAACCAAGCATGGAATATCTTACCCAAAAAATAGGAAGAAGGAAAAAGTACAACGCCTAACTTCACAAAATACTCCAGATGGAATAATCTTACCGATTTTTATGGGGAAACACACTATGCAAGGAATCTGCCTTCGTAGAGATACTTGATAATCCAATACCCATCCAATAATCCAGAACATTTTTAAGTACAATGCAAAATAATAGTTAGTCTGGAACGGTCAGTTTCAATGTGGAAAATTGTTTTCTTCCATATTAAAGGAGATATTTAACTCACGAAGTAAGTGCTACAAGAAGTAAGTAGCAGTTACACAGAGGTAACCTGCAGTTACAAATACAGCACACCGACTCTGCAGCTTCAGAAAATTCACCAGATTTGTTCTCTAATATGAACGCAGCTCCAATACTGTGTCCAATCACTTTCAAAGGAATCACCTTGTAATGCGAATATATTGTCATTTTTATCTTACACCACTTTTCTCCATGATCTTGCAACTTTAGCCACACAAATGGTCATGTCCTGCACAGACCATCTTTGAAATTATAATGGCTCCGTGACTGTGATCTTTCATACTTGGCACTATGGCATTTTGTGGATCAAAACATTGTCCACCGCTCTCCCTCACCATCCTTAGTAGTTTCAGCGGTGAAAGCCCAAATTCCAATTCAACCCTGTGCACCATCTGATCACAAGACCAGTCAACTCATGCCGCACAGAAAAACAGGCACAGAGGTTACCGGGCATGCATGTGATTGTCACTGTGCTCACCGGGCCGCTCGGTCTTGTGAGCAGCACAGATGTCACACGAACAAAGCTCCACAGCACCAGCCTGAGCAAAATGCTGTCCCCGAAGGTTCAGAAAACACTAATAACTCATTATTACACAGAGATCCAATATTACATAAAGCTTATACGCATAAACCCTGAAGCAGCGATAGCTTCTGAACCTCACCTTTCAGCACGCGCGGTATCAAAAGCAGGGGGCAGCGAAAGGTGCCTAATGCTTAGCGGGTCACCAGACTGCGCACGTGTGTTTAGGTCACAACAATTAAGCCGTTTCTTAATTCTCCTGTGCTGATGAGACCCGAGCACGAGTTATCACAGCAATCGCACACAAACGCCAGACAGGCGGCCCGGCGCCTCTCCCTCACCGCTACCGAGGGGCGAGCGCCCCACGGCTCCCGGGCGTGCCACCGCCAACTCGGGCAGAAAATGGCAGAGAGATCCAACGGGATGGAAAGGCGGGAGAAGAGCCACGCCGGCGCGGCCGTGCCTCCCGCCGCACCCTTTACCC
>VZTF01000165.1:1153834-1185736 GCA_013397755.1 Cnemophilus loriae
GGCAACATGGCAGCACGGGCGCCTGGCCGGGGGGGGCCGGGGGTGACGCCGGGGGCCGGGGCACAGCCGCTGCGGCTGCCCCCGTGCCGCGCGTTCCCATGGCAGCCGCCCCTGCCCGTCCTCGGCTCCCGGAGCTGCCCACGTGTGCGGCCGCTCCCGCGCCGCCTTCCACGTGCTGCGCTGTGCCGAGCGCGGCCGCGCTCGGAGCCGCCCCCCGACTCCCGGCTCCGGGCCCCCGCCGTGGCCGGCAACCTAGCGCAGCACGGCGAGCCTTGCCTGGCTGCCGGCCCGGCCGTGGGGGTCTGCGGGGTGAAAGCGCAGGGAAGCTGGCAGCCCTGGTTCTCTTGGCTGCGCCAGTGCTGCCAGAGGTCGTTCCAAAATCTGGGCAAACGGTCAAAATGGAAATAAGGAAACAACAGCAAGTTAGCTGGGGTACTACTTGAAAACGTAGGTTTAAAAAATTTACACGGATAAGGATAGAGACTGCCTAAATCCTGTCAGGATATTGCTTTTCATTTATTCATTCTGTTACTCAGAAGACTAAAAGAAGAAAGTCTGTGAGAGGATTTGCCTTTTATTGACTTTCAGTTGTCTAATTTGTTTTCATTCCTGTATTAATTAGAATCACTATATTTACGTTTAGCTTCCGGTAGAGTGAAGTTATGTTAATTAATTGACTGTGAGGCTGATGAGAAAACAGGAGCATCAACTGATGGCGGCTGCTAGGAGTGAGAAATAGCTCTGTGAGAAGCCAGTTCGTGAAGGAATGACAATTCGGCACAGAATGCATTTATCGGCTATAATAGGATCTGTTAGCTACTCAGGTTTAATTTCCTTCAGTTAAAACATGTACAGCTTTGGATATAACAATTGCTTGTGGTGTCTTTAACTGTAAATAGCCATTATTCATATGCATATTAAGTACCACTGTGTCTTAGTAAAATTCAGGTTTAAGAGAGTGAGGAGTAAGGTATGTGTTTGGCATAAGTTTTTTTATGGATTAAAAGTTTCCACAAAACAGTCTTTTTGTACTGTATCTACTTTTGATTGAACAAGCTTCATATATATTAAAATTGACATAAAATAAGTGTGCATATTAAAATACGTAATTTGGCTTTAATATATGTGTGTGTGGTTTCCCACACACCTTTTTTGGCAGAAAATGCGTTTGGCATTTTCATTAGTTTTTGGCAGAATCTGTCTTTATTCCCCCTACACTATTCTTGACAAGGGAATTCATGGTTGGTAATAACCTTGCTAAACACCCAGTGTAACTCTGCCAGCAATTGCCATGGAGCAACTCCAAAATGGAAATTAAATAGTAATCTAAATAATAATCATAAAGCTTGAAACATTAATTTCTTTTGACATATAGTGCTCAATGCATCACCATGCCAAGGACCAGACTTAAAAATGTCGCATTCTCTCTTTATCATTTCAGTTGGACGTATTGTCTTTGAATTATTTGCTGACGTTGTGCCTAAAACTGCTGAGAATTTCCGTGCATTATGTACAGGAGAAAAAGGAACAGGGCCTACCACTGGAAAACCTCTCCATTATAAAGGATGTCCTTTCCACAGAAGTAAGTTCTATGAAATCTTCTGTTTTCCCTATTGGTAGCAAAAGTTGTCTACTGTGAGTATTTGAAATAATATTAAATAATATTTCAAGTACTTGTTAAAGAAATAACTTTACCAAAGGGAAGTTTTTGACTTTTTGATCCTCCTAATGATTATGTGTTCTTACCATGCACTGACAATAGTAAATTATAAATTTACTAGTAATTTTGCAAAACTAGTTTACTCTGAGTTGTAAACAGGTTGAAATGAATTTCAGGTAAAGGTTTAAATATCAAGTGATATCCATTTAACTGAAAAGGAGTACTTAGGGTACACTTGGGAAATACAAGATGGATTTTGGTCCCATTTAGGTGCTGGTGACAAGGATTGCTCTTCATCTTAGAATTGTTTGGTTTTTTTTTTCCTCATGCCTTTTGTGCCTTGCTGATACATTTTATAACTGTTTTATTTTACAGTTATTAAGCAATTTATGGTCCAGGGTGGAGATTTCTCAAACCAAAATGGCACAGGTGGAGAAAGTATATATGGTGAAAAATTTGAAGATGAAAACTTTCATTATCAGGTACTCTATCGAAAACACGAATTCTGTTCAGTTTATGAAGTTTCAGTGATGTTACTCCTGCTGCAGTAATAACAATTGTCAGCATTGGCATTAACCATTTTCATATCATGTTATATGTGGTAGCATATGGAGGACTCCTCAACAACACTGACTAAGAAACTTACAGACATCATTGTCCTGTTGCTAAAGCGAAGCCCTGACTGCAGTTGTACTTGCCCTCAAACAGTATTTTAGGAAAAGAAAATACAGCAATCCTCCACTAATCACGTATCAAAATCCCGTATCAGGTTCACAGAATTACAGAGTCAATTAGGTTGGAAAACACTTGTGGCATCAACAAGTCCAAACCTTGACCAAAACCAGCTTGTCAACTAGACTATAGCACTAAGTGCCACATACATTCATGTCTTGAACACCTCCAGGGATGATCACTCCACCACTTCCCTGGGCAGTCTATTTCAATATTTAACAACCCTTTCTGTCAAGAAATTCCTCCCAATGTCCAACCTTAACCTCCCCTGGTGCAACTTGAGGCCATTTCCTCTTATCCTGTTGCTGATTGCTTGGGACAACAGACTGACCCCCCTGCCTTGCTTTCAGGTAGTTGTAGAGAGTCATAAGGTTACCCCTGAGCCTTCTTTTCTCCAGGCTAACCAACCCCAGCTCCCTCAGGCGCTCCTCACAGGACTTAAAGGACTTAAGTTTGGAGCAATAGCTGGAAATGTGACTCCAGTATTCATAAAGATAATTCCAGTTGCGTTCTCTGAAGTCTGATACTCACTCTGGTGGTGCCCACAGCACTGCTGCTGACAGTATCTCTTCATTGGTTCTTGTCACAGGATCTCTACCTCCCTGAAGATGACTTTGTTTTCATTACTTTTTTGGTTGTTCTTTGAGATCTGGAGGTAGTTATGAATATGATGCAAATAGTTCACATTTCTGTACTTCTCTGACTTCTCAGCTACAACAAATGTTGTCAAAGTGCCAGAGATGAGTTGAAGAACCCAATTGGATCCTGTACAGAGTCTGAGAGCTTGATTCCTGTTATCTATTTGCCAAGTATGTTAGGATTTTACCGGGAGTTAAAATGTGTCTATTACATAGAAATTCACTGGCTCTCCCTCTTAATCCAGCAGCCCTGCAAAGTGTTCTCACTCACTGTCTTGGAAAACAAAGAGTTGTTTTTGTTGGTGTTTGAGGACACTGGAACTGTTTGTTCTTGTGTTGGTTGCATGGACTGTTGCAAATTGCAGTAAACTGCAAAACTTTTGTCAGTAGTCAGTTTATCATCTCAGATCAATCCCACTAGGCTTTTCTTCATGTCACTTCTCCAGCTAATGGCTCTGCTGTTGTGGGACACCCAACTTACACAATCCCCAGGTACTGTTACTGTGGCATAGTTTTGCAAGCCTTGGATCTGTCAGAGAATCTGGTTTTGTCCAGACTTTTTCACTTGCTTTAAAGCTTACAAAATGACAGCAGAAACCATCATGAGAAAGACACTCTATATATCTGCAATGTTTTTCAAAACACAGCAAGAAAATGCATGAGTGACAACAGTTTTCTTTATAAATAAAGACTTATAATTTGGGACTAACGTTGAGACTTGGTCCCAGATGAAATGGGGTTGTGTATAAGTGTGGAGACTGAAGGCACCAGACTGCTCTCTATAACTTTCCAACTTGAACCCCCACATCTTCACAGACAAAAGGTAAACCTACAGGTATAAGGCAACACCAGAACTTACTGTTACTTGTTTTTTTGTTTACAAACCATTGCTGTCTAGCATTAGCTGTAATTGAGGAGAGGGGGGGAAAGGTAAGATTTATAGGTAAGATCTTGGGCAGTGAAGCAGTGACTTGGACAGTGAATACAAAATGGTATTTGCAAAAATCTGCTATGGGGCAACCCCTCTGTTTAACTTGTTTGCCAGCAACTACAATGCAAATTGTCAGGTATTTATTTTGGAGGCTACAATCCTACCAACTGCCTTCTCTTGCTCTGGAACACAGGCTTCTCTGTCATTTGCCATCTCTGACTTCCCAGGGTGAGTTTCAGGGTTAGAACAGATAAAGCCAAGATTCCAGTTGTTTTCTCTTGGCTGGGTGTGATTCTGGCTCTCAGCTGTAGAACCTTTTCCCGGAGTTCCTAAGCCAAATCCTGACCGATAGATTCAGACTTACTGTGCCTTATGACCAGATGAACAGTTCAGGCAAGGAGTTCTCCCTGCCACCAGGGAAATCCAAACACTGTGTGGGAAAACAATTTTCAAAACAACAGCTTCTTTGAACTGGTAGAGAATGTAGGGACAAACCAGATGCTTAAATACACCTGTCTCAGACTGTTACCTGAAACTAATCAGCCTCCCATTGAGCTCTGAAGTCTGTATCTATGTCCTCTTTGCCATCATCATTTTTTGCCCCTCCTCTCCTTTCCCAGTGTTAAGTTTCTTAGCAATACCACAGCATGAATGCTTTAGATGTGTACCAGTGTCTTGGTATAACATCCTGACTTACATTAAATGGAGTTCCTTGCACTTAATAACCAGACCAGCTTGGGGAGAATAATACCTTCATGGCTGGGTCATGCCAGTTAAACAAGAGACTCACAACACACATGAAAAACGCATTTTTGCAGTACAGGTGAAAATGAAATAATCTGTGTGACGGAACAAGAAAAGTCTTAGTTCAAAAAAGGAAAAAGTACTTACAAGAAACAAGATAAACAGTACCTTCTTACCTTGGCCTGTTTAACAATTTTTTTTTTGGTTTGTGGCCTAGTGGCATAAGTGGCAAAATAATTAAGTGGTTAAAAATCCCAACAGATTAAAAACTGTGTCTCTAGGAAAGTGAAGGAGATAAAAAAGAAATCCCCAAACAAAACTACCAACCCATAAGTGATAAAGACCACAGTCCTCTAAACTCCACAGTTGTACACCGTACTTTGTGTGAGTAGCCCTTATAAAATTAACATTACATACCTATCTTAGCATTGAACTAATGTAACATTGAAGTTGGTTTCAGTGGTATTTAGCCTCATTTCTTAAGGCCAGTGGTCTTAAATAATTCAGTGAGGAATGTCACATGTTTCTCAGGTGATCTGCCGAAACTCAGCAGCTGTGCAGGGGATGGAGTGTAGAAGCAGCAGACAGGCGTTACAGCATTAAGTCACACATGTGGCTGTGCTTGCTAGATTGGTAGGGGGCAAGTAAAGACCCAGAGCTGGCTATTTGCCTTCTTCGGTCATGGCCGGTAAAATTAGTTGCCAACTATATGTAATTGTCTGGTTCACCAAGTTGTTATGGCTGTCCTGGCTATTTTTATGAACAGCCTGACAGAATCTTCCATATGATTTTATAACAGATGTTTTAAATGTTGATTGTGATTTTTTTTTTTTTTCCCCAATGTAGCATGATAAACCAGGTCTGCTGAGCATGGCAAATGCAGGACCTGGTACTAATGGCTCTCAGTTCTTTATTACAACTGTGCCTACTTCTCACCTGGATGGGAAACATGTGGTGTTTGGCCAAGTGATCAAAGGAATGGGTGTAGTTAAAATTCTAGAAAATGTTGAAGTAAAAGGAGAAAATCCTGCTAAGGTAAGCAAAATACAAAGCACTGAGGGATGATGTTTATTATTTCATTATATGATGCATAATCATTTCTTCTAAATGCTTGGTGTAATATTTAGAACTATTAAATGTTAGCCAGTTATTTTTACTAACTGGTAATTTCAGTTTTACTGTCCTTGTTAAGAGGCTTTTGTTCTTGCACTGTACATTTCCCTTGCACAAACCATTTATTATTCAACACAGCTGCAAGGGTGGAAGCCTTTGCTAGAAGTGTAGGATGGGCGATAAAATTAAAAGGTAGAATTCACAATCCTACCTAAATGATACATAATTCTTATAATTTTTATGTCAGAAGTCATGTTTCTGAAAAAGCAATTGGTGTGTAGGTCATACCAGTTTGTGGGTGTTTGATGAATTAATACCTCTAACTTTAAAAGACTTGGTAGTTGAAGAAAGAACCATCTTCTCTAATGTAGTAAAACTTCCATGTCTTGTGTTTTGCTGCACTTCCGCTTGCTGCCAGTTCTTCTTCCAGCCTCTCCGTGAAGCGTGGGTGTGGTGTTTTTGGAATGCTGCTCCTCTGAACGCAACACTTTGTGTGATAAAAGCCTTTTGATGAGGATAGGCTAATGATGTGATGGGTTTCTGAAATAAATGCACCCAAACAACAGATGAAAAAGCCTTTTTATGGAATTTCAAAAATTTCAACGAGCACTTGGAAGTTACTGCTTTTTTAAAAATTGTCTTAATAAGCCATACTGCTATTTACACTTCATTTTTTCAGTTGTGTGTCATCGCCGAATGTGGAGAGCTAAAGGAAGGAGATGACTGGGGAATTGTTCCCCAGGATGGATCTGGAGATGCTCATCCGGATTTTCCTGAAGATTCAGATATAGACTTGAAAGATGTAAGTATTTTTCTTCTGAAGTATTTTACAGATTGCAAGACTTGTAGGTCATCTGAGTTACGTGGTGCCTGTGATGATGTTCATTAAGCTTTTTTTCTTAAGAATGGATTGAGGTCCTGATTAAATGGTGAAATTCTATTTTAAGAAAGAAAAGGCTGTGGGAAGGGATTGTTACCTTTTTTTTAGTGCTAATTGCAGCTGAATTTTTCCCCCCAGTAACTAAAACCTCAATTACTTACAATTGACACACTTATTTTCTATTCTTGATTTCTTTTTACTTTTGTTTGTGCTGTAATGTCAAATTGCAATTACTAGAACTCCATCCTGCAGATGACTAACTTAATGTTGTCGCTTACACACTTTTTCTGTGCAATTTTTAAAATACCCACCCTTTAACAGACTCTGCCCCACTTATTAGAAATAAAGGATCAGCCTTTTAAAAAAGTCTTTACTACATCAGAACTAGCCATTCTCCATTCCCAGTAGTTGTTTTCTTTTTATATTGTTCAAACTGAAGGAAGATCTGTTGTTGGGAGTTAGGGAGCAGACTGGTGAAAGCAGCTCTTCTGAAGTTTTTACTTTCTCATGAAGGTGAACTAGACAAACTGTGTAAGTCAAACAGTGATTTGTAAGAGGGGGAAGAAAAGGGGGCTGCATATATAGATTCTGTAATAAAGAATTAAGATAGTAAAAATCCATTTGAGCTAGAAAACAAACTCCTTGGCTATTGAGAAGCTCTTCAACTTACAAAAATATTTTTGGATAGCATTTGATGTGATGCAGAATTGAAGTTGGCAGGTGCCTGTGCCCTTTAACTTAAAACTTGTTCATATAAACCACCTACAGAAACCATGGTGACATTGGTCTCACACTGATCAGTTTTTGCCAAGGTTACTGATTCTAGTAGGGTAGGATAGACAGCAGTAATTATAAACTATTTATTGCCACTTGGAGAAGTAACTTGAAGTGTATACGATTCTGGAAATAAAAATTACGGATTTGATGAAGACAGGCAGTTAGTTGTTCCTTTTCTCCTTCCATTGATATTTTAAGTGTTCAGAGAGAAGGAGAATTGTTTTGATGTGACTTCCAGGTTGAGAGTGTGCAGAGTTCATGTGAGTGATACTGTTTTGAGAAGCAGAAGACAACATTTCATCAGGAATAAGACAGTCTTGGTTGAATACTTTGATTGTTAACATACCTTCTTTTCTTTGAATAATGGTCAACACCTTTATATATAGCTCTGTGTGGGTAGCAGCATTTACGGGAAAGAGTTGGACTGCTATGTCTTCTCCAGTATTTTCTCAGCTTTTATACTGTAGAAAACCCACTAGGAATTTAATCTTTCAGACATTTGTGTTACATAAAGTAGAGAATATTACAGAAGTGGTTAGAAGGTAGTATTTTCTCTAAAATTGGAGTATTTCTATTCTGAGATTTTATAAACCTTGAAGGAGGATGGGCCTGGGATCATACTGTTAAACATTAGTTAATTCAAGACTTCCTTCGTAAATACATTCATACTTTATATTTCCCATCTATTTTATTAGGTTGACAAGATTGTGGCCATAGCAGAAGACACAAAGAATATAGGAAATACTTTCTTCAAATCGCAAAATTGGGCAATGGCAGCTAAAAAGTATAGTAAAAGTTTACGGTAAGGCTCTCATCACTCAATCAGATAGTTCCTGTAACCCAAATTAATACTGGTATTAAGCAATGATTTGTGCATTTAAAAGGTGCCTGGTGCAGTGCTCTTTTCTTTTTAAACAAAGAGCCTTCTGAATCTGGAAAACATCCGCTTGATTTTTAGCTATGCAATCAAGTAGGTCTTCTTCTCACTGCTAGGTAAGACCTATAGGCAGAAAGTATTGCTTAGAACTGACTAAATACTCTTTTTATAATACTCTTGCTGTGCTGGTGCACACCTGGGAAAAAAAGCACAGTAGTATCCAGAGTGGACAGCAAGGGAGGGAAATACTTTTTCTGTGATTCATAAAAAGCAATAGGTTTAGGAAATTGGTAAGTTCAAAAGACAAATGTGGCCCTTACTCATTCATTACTATTTTTTTTCTGAGGGTCCATACCATCATCCTGACTCCATGTATAATTCAGACTTGCCTTCCAAACCATGGTCTTTCTGCTTGTGTTTCCATATTGCTCCTTTCTTATTTTCATGCTTTTTGCTTCAAGTATATGAATATCTCCTAAAGATAAAGTTATACTTCCTGACCTTTATCCCAGCCTTCTTAACGATCACTGGTTAACCAGAAGTAACAATAATGGAAGAAAAAAAATGCAGGCATATTTAATGCTTCAGCTGAGTTTTTAGCGGACTGGGTTTCAAATAAGTGATGTCTTTCTGAAGTGTAAAATGAACCCTTTAATTGCAGGTTATCTTAACCTGCCCTCAAAAAGCCCATTGTAGAAACCATAGAAACAGAACCCCCAAAATAAAAACGATTTCTATGCAAACCCATTGGAAATCATACATAAAAAGGCTGGAATGGATCTTTAAGGGTCTTTGTGTTGTATCTATCCATTTTCTCTCCCCATTCCTAGGTAAATACCAGGTATAATTACACTATTCCTTCCAGTGAGGTTTCTTGCTCACTTTTAAGCACACCCAGTGAAGGCTCTTCCTGTCTGAGCTTCTTTGGTGCTTATTTGCCCTTGTAGGTGGAAAGCATAGTAATTTTTCAAGATTAAACAAATCTGATCTTTCCAGCTCTTCCTTATAGGCCATACTTTTATGGGTATCTTAGAATCTAATACTTCATGTAGGATGGTGACCTTTAGCTGGCACTTCACCAGAACTGATAGGAATAGAATAGCTCTTACCAGGGTATCCCCATGGCTTATGTACAATTCACCTGGCACACCATTTGACAATGCTGACTTTTTCTTTTCACCTACAGTAACCATTATAATCTTCTGTTCTTTTTCTTGTTTTATTGCTTCTTAGCCTTTTTTTAAAAAAATATTTTATATGTTAGAATTGGCACCGTTTTTTTTGTAAAAGAATGTATTACATGCTATTATCTCCCTTGATATTCACTTTACTGATTTCTTTGACTTGGAAGCTCTAATTTTATTTCCAGAATGGTTGCAGTCTTTCACGTTTTGGTGTGACTTATAAATATTATAAGTGTTCCATTTTTTTTTTTTTGGTGTGTGTTATAACTCTTTATGTGTTTACTCCTTTCTCTTTCTTCTGGTTCTTATCTTTTGCATGATGCCCTGCAAGTGGAAAAAGCACTGGGATTGCATCTGATTTACTTTTAAAGTATTGCTTATTTTTGTGATCCAAAGGTTGTATACAAACAACAAAAAAGACACAGGGCATGCAGAAATTGAACTTACGTAGGCACTGATCCGCAAAGACTGCATTAATTCATGGCATGTTTAAAATGTGAGCGTATGCAAGCACAAGGCTTGTTTTTTAAATAAAACTCACAGAGGTTCTATCAAATAGGCCATTAAGGAGTTAAAACTTTTGTATCCACAGCAGACCTTTGCCACTGGAAATAAAAACCAGACAGCATTAGCACATTGAAAATTAAGAAATTGGCTTTTGAAACAGAGATGTAGTAACTGCTGTGGCTCAGTTCTGAACAAGTGTCAGTTTTGAAGTACAGGAAAAGTCACGAAGGAAGACAGTGGTGGGAAGAAGGTGGTGTTACAAATGCTCATAAACCACACTCCTTTACGAAGTAAAGTTAGCTTCAGATTTTAGCCACAAATGCCGAAGCTAATATTATTGAGGGAACTGAAGAAGAGATGAAGCTTCCCATGAATGTAGAAGGTGCAGTGGTGGTGTTGATTTTTTGGCACTGATGAGCAACATGTCTTTTGAGAATAAACTGAGATACACTCTAATGTTTTCCTGCAGTAGAATAGTACTTTTGTCTAAGAAAAAGAATGTGCTAGTACAGTGGAGGACTAAGAGTTACAAGAAAACATTTCTCAGTGAGTTGATCGTTTTTTGTTAGAGTGGGTTTTATGTATTTAGTTTAATAAAGATTCGTAATAGTTGAATTGAAGCTGCTTGAGAAGTAGTGTGGATAGGCCAGTTCGCACATATCTGTGGAGAGATAGGTAAGGGCAGGACAAAATGGAAGTTGCAACACTAATACATGTTGTGTGTGAATCTGTTTTTCTGCAGGTATGTAGAAGCTTCTGAAGCAGTGGCAGAGGAGGCAGACAAAGCCAAGTTAAAGACTGTTGCTTTGACCTGTGTTCTAAACATCGGTGCTTGCAAACTAAAACTGTCAGATTGGCAGGGAGCCATTGAGAGCTGTTCAGAGGTAAATGCAGTGTTCAGTATTTTGATCAAGAAATAGCCTGTGTAGATACAAGACTACAAACCTTTTTTGAAGAGTCTTTTGACAACCTTATGATTTGAAAGAAAACAGGTAGAAGCTCATGGTGAAGTTAGTACTAACTTTCCAATATGTGGCTTTTTAAAAAGATTTTGAAATTGAAATGAATCACGAGAAACAAACAAAAGAGGGCTATTGCTTACTGCCATGAAGAATGCACATCATTGTCAGTTTGGTTTGCAGAGCTACTTCTTACATTACAAAGAGTTAAACTGTGTTCAGTGAAAGAGGAATACTTTTCTCTGGAAGACACGTATGAGCAAAATATTTTACCTGCTTCTAGATTTGATGGCCTTGTACTTTATTCATGGCAGTGACCATTCTAACTAAATAACTAACCTTTGAGGTAGGCTTAGTGGTGAAAGAAAATGACTGAATAGGAAGAAAGAAAAAAGCTAATGATAAATACAGAAAAAAAGAAAACCAGTAGAATTAAAGAAAAAAAAAAGGAACCATGACATGGGCATTGTGCAAGTTTAGTGAATTTGAAGAAACTTTAAATAATTCAGTAAAACTCCAATATTTTGAAGGAAACAGAGGAAAGAATGCTCTTATCTGTTAGCAAAGGATCCTGAGTAGCATCTCCTAGGGCTTCGTACTGAAAGCAGGAGTCTCAGCTAATCTGTGTGTGAGGTCATGAGAAAGTTGGCTTGCTTCCTAGCCTGCTGCTGGTGGAAAACTTTCATAAACCTATATTCAGAATGGCCAAATGGGGAATGAGGAAAGAAGAAGATAGGAAAACTGTGTAATGTGGTATCTGTCACCTAGAAAATGGTAAAAACTGAAACAAAAGTGTTACAGGTGGCAATTACTACTACTAATACTACTTGCCATTGTGGGAAGAAAATCCCACTTCCTTTTTTTTTTTTTCAAGATTAAACAATTGTTAGATAAAGGCAACTCCATAGTTACAATAGACGTCTGTAAGGTCTTTAGCTTATGTGTCCTAACTGTGGGTCAGTGCTTTAATCAGAACACCAGTTTCCTAAAATGAGCTAATAAAGTTCCAAGTAATTGTAATGAGAAACTATACACTTTCACTTTTATGATTTCACAAGGCCAAAAGCAATTTAAATTAACTACCTGGAATACATGCACTGTTTGGTGTAAATAAGGAATGATGAAGAGGTGAACCTGTTTAAACAAACCTTGCTTTGAAATAGCTGTAAGCACAATGGTCAAGGTAAAACCAAAGAATGCTACCTCTGTGTATACAATCCAGACAACTAATTCTTGGCACAGAAGAGGCCGAAGGCTTTACAGTAGATGGAGCACTCACAGTAATACTTCCTTTGTATTAACAGCTAATACCCAAGTGATATAAAAAAATAAGGATGTGTTGTCTATTAATGATTTAAAGTTAATAAACTAAATTAATAAACACACTGCTGTGAAGACATTTCCTCTAAACACTGAGAAACGATATTCTTTAATAAAGACACACGATAGAACTAACTGCAATAAAAATGTGATCTTCACAGGCAAGATAAAGTAACAGCTAGCTGACCAAATTATCTGAGGTATTCTGAAAAAAATAATCAAAGTAATCAAATAGTGGAACAATCTCTTTGCCCAGCCACTGTATTTCCTATTTTGATATTGTCATATTAGAGCTGGCATATACACATTACTGAAAACATTCAGCTCAAAAAAGGCGTAATGACTGGAACTTGGCAAAGTTCCTGAAGCATGATGAGATGGATTGCTTGCATCTATCTTTCTAGCCCACAGTGAAAAAAATCTTTACAGGAAATCTCTGTGTTTTATTTATGATGCCATTTGAGGAGGTTTTGGTGCGAAGGAAGGAGCTGCAATAGAGAGTTGCACTGTGAGACTTAAGGCTAAGATAATTTGAACTGCAGCAACTCCTCAGCCTTGACAGCTATCTATATATACACATACACACAGCTGTTCCATTTGGGCCTCATATATGCTCATCCTTCACCAAAGACCACGTTTGGTGCAGTGGTACTGAAGCTGATTACTTGCTATTCGGTGTGCTGCATTATAGCATTCCTTTTTACACAGTTAATGTTTTGACAGCTTACCCTCAAACCAACTGTGAAGATTGTCTGCTGGTGTGAATTGTGCCATTTGTGGAGATGGGAGGCTGTGAAGTGTAAGAAATGTTAATGTGACAATTTTATTAAATTTACAGGCTCTTAAAATAGATCCAGCAAATACTAAAGCTCTCTACAGGCGGGCTCAAGGATGGCAGGGAATAAAAGATCTCGATGAAGCATTGGTAATGATCACTTTTTTTTTTTCTTTTTAAATTTAAAATTCCGTCAGATTATTAATTTCTATTTTTCTTTTATTTAAGGCTGATCTTAAAAAGGCTCATGAAATAGCCCCTGAAGACAAAGGTAAAATAAGCTGTTCCATTTTAAATTCCCTTAAGAATTTAACCAAGTATCCAGGGTAGTATTCAATTGGAATTCATACCAGTGTGATGCCTAAAATGCTGGCTTCTTAAACACGGATGTTCTGAGCACAGAACCCACTGACGTGGAAAACCTGATTTTATACAGCAGTGATGTTTCTGTTGCACTGGAAAACCTGCTTATGTAGGTCAGCAGCATTCCTCTTGAACCATGTCTGTATCTCACAGGGCTCTTATTAGCTTAATTTCCTGGTCTAATTGGGTGAGATTTTTAGCTCCTAAGTTCTGCATTGGCACCAATACCATGCTTGCTACACACTCCTTTACGTGGCTACCTTACCAGGTGAGACAAAGCAAGGGACGAGGCTTTTGCTGCTAGTATCTGACCTAATCAAAGATTAAATGCAGTTTTATGAAATAACATAGGTTAACACCAGGTCACTGCTGGAACTTACCTATGAGGGGACCTAATGTAAAAAGATTACTGTAACTCTGTCATTTTCTTTCTGAGCAGCTATCCAGACGGAAACACTCAAAATCAAGCAGAAGATAAAAGCCCAAAAGGAGAAAGAGAAAGCAGCTTATGCTAAAATGTTTGCTTGATTTTTTTTTTCCTAAACATTTAAATCTATGCACTAACTCATGCAAAAGGATAAATGGAGCTGCTTCTTTCATTTGCCCTCTGCTGCAGTTTTCAGTGTTTACAACACAAAAGTCCAATAATAAAGACAAACTGTTTAAAGGTGATGTGGTTTTCTTCTTTTTTTAAGCTGTAGTAACTTGTGTTTTGCAACTTGAGTATTTTTCTAATGTGTAAAGCTATAGTGGTTGTTTTCACAGCTTAATAGTGCTTCCTAAGCAGCTTGGTTTCACACGAAGAGAATTTAGGCATTTTCATAGTTTCTATTAGAGCAGGCCTGATTTCTTGTAAGGAATAAAAATGCTGGTAGACATAGAATGAAGATGCAAGTATTATTTTTTTTTTAAACCACTTTACAATAGGTATTCCCTATTATCATCATCAGGAAAAAAAACCAACCTGTAAATCTGATGTAAAATTTAACACTTTAAAGCAGTAACAGTTTTCTAGACTGATTTATTTCCCTGACTGCCAGCTAGGATTACATGTAGTAAATCACTCCAGCTAGAGAGAGAAAATACTTTTTTAAAGGTGGATGATAAATTATTCCACCATATGCACAATTCTGGATATAGCTCCTGTTATCACTGAACTTCAGCAGTAAATCCAAGCTCCAAAGCTCCTTTGTCAGTTCTGAGAAGAACTTCTGTCTGCCATACAGCTCCTGTAAAGAAGTCCTGTTTAAATAAGGCTAGGGTTTAACCAGAAGGCACCAACTTCCCATTTAATGCAGCAGTCATATGTAAAATTCAGAATGGCACATTAGTCTCAAACTCTTTAACATTCAAGTCAGTGCTGTACATTAATTATGTTGCAGCATAAAATACTGCAACATATTTGTTGGTGATCAGAAGTCACCGAATAGATCTCCTGTTAGTTTACATTCCATTATAAGCTGGTCCTCCTCCACCTTCAGGTACTACCCAGTTAATGTTCTGACTCGGGTCTTTGATATCACATGTTTTGCAGTGGACACAGTTCTGAGCATTTATCTGCAGCCTTGATCCTTCTCCAGTTTCCAGAGGAACATACTCATAGACTCCTGCAAAGACAAGAAGGGAGCTATCACTTCGCTGAACAGTTTCCCCCCTGCATGTACACTCTACTTACCAGCAAGTGTAATGAGGGAAGTATATTACTAATGTGACTTAATTCCCTTCTTCCATGTTGAACAGTTATTTCATCACAAAAGTACTGGTAACATATTTTAAGACCTGCAACTGAACCCCCTTCTGGGAGGAAAACTGGGATAGAATGCTTGAAGTAAGTAGTAGGCCAGGTGGACCCTTCCTGAAGTGCTTAGTCTTTCATCTTGCAGAAACAGCTGGCACACGCATTTTTGTTACCTACCCGCTGGACAAAATCTTTGCTCCGGTCCATCGAATACAGCCAGATTCCTGCTCACAGGGACGCTGTCATCTTTGAGAGTTAAGTGAGCGGGCTGGTCATGTTCATGGTTTGTACCACTTAAAGCCACAGATGACAGGAGATCAAAACTGATTTTTCCATCGGGCTTTGGGTATTCAATAGGTGTGCAGTCTTTGGCTGGCTTGAGCTGAGCAAAATCTGGTCCTAAATATATTTTTAATACATTTCAGTATAGAATTATTGTAATTTGCAGTTACTCAAGAACAATTTAACTAAGCTGTTTTAACTTCCCTTATCATCAGAATGAAGTACGTCATAAAAGGTAGCCTTTTTCATGAGACAGAGTTATACCAAGCAGTGTTTTAATGTCTTCATTTACATTGTATGGTAGCTAATATGACAAAATCTGCTTCGATGCTTTATTATCCCTTTCTTTTGTACACTTTAAGGCCTCACCACTGGACCAGATGTGCACTAGCTGAAACTAAGACCAGAAAAGACTGACATATAAATTTAGAATCTTCTTCAGGAGATAATGAAATTACCTGGATGTTTTAATGTCCATGGTTCCATTCCTCTCAGTAGCCAATAAAATATACCTGTATATATCATTCCTCCGTACACACCAAGTACGGTATGGCAGGACGGTCGGATGTTTCTCACCGCATACAGCTCTTTCCAGACCCAGGACTTTTTCAGGTTCTCTTCATATTCTTGCACATCAAGTCCTAAGGCAGTACATTACTTGTTAGGTACCTACAGTACATCAAGACTATCTTTGAAATAAAAAAAATAAATGCTGAATAAATGCAACTGCTAGCAATGAAGTCAGCAAAATGAGAATTTCAGAACTGTAAGCTGGGAATATACTAAACATGTTTCAGCCTCCTGATTCAAGAGACCTGTTTTGTTGGCAGATGCCTACTGCTCCTTTGTAGCCTCTATTAAATGAGCCAAAAGCAGCATTAAATTGCCTCAAGCCTCAGCAAAATATAATCAGACAGGTGGCTACATTGGCACCTCTGTGGGAAAACAGCTGCTTGCTCATAGAATCTGAGCTGTACTGACCAGGACAGTCTACCTCTGATCCAAAGCCAGGCTTGCAATTCTAATGTCAAGTTCAAAAGCTTCTTCCATACAAGTTTGCAACCACAGTCCCATTTCAGTAACTATGGCTATGGCCCAGTGGATGATGCCAGTGCTACATAATTTCTCCCTTTGTAATCAGCACATTCATGAGATATATTTTGACTGCAAACTTCTGATTTAAACTCTTTGTATTCTTTACAAATACTAGACACTGCACACTTGACACATCTACCGCAGTGTAGTTAAAGTGAAGTAATTATCTTAGAAAATAATGTTTCTTCAAATGAAAATTATTTAAGAGCTTTCCCTTCACCATTCTCCATTACTACTGTATAGGAATAAATGTTCTAAATAATCAGTTTTAAGCCTTGTCTACATGTGAAAAGCATGCTTCAGACTGTATTTCCCGTAAAGCCCATTATCCCTGCAAAGAGAAAAAAGTGGACTGTAATAGTCCACTCTTGACAAAACTGGAAAACAGCATATAAAACCTGTCCATAATAAAACAAGAGTGGCACACTACCCACCCAACAGTGTGTATAGCTTCGGATGTACTCGAAGCATTTTAGCATGTCTAGCTGAAGTTTTAATTGTTCAGCACACCTTCTGTGTATGGCGCATTTCAGCTGAACGAGAGCTCATTAGGCCTGAATCCACCAGTACAGAGAGGAGATTTCTAAAATAATCATCATGTGGCATCTGGCTATAGTGTCTATCTCCAGAGTGACTGAAATTCTAATTCTCTCTCTCTACAGATATAATTAACAGATTTAAGGGGACGACTAAGGCTTAAACAAATCACTGCAAGATGGTCAGGACCAGGTGATTACTTCAGTGTGCTTGTATTACATATCAAATAAAATACACATAGTCTCAAACTGAGACGACTAAAAGACAGAAGAAAAGGACTGAACAAAAACAGTATTCTAACAACAGTAAGAGCAAATTTGAAAAATCTCACCCTGTTTTGCTTGCGTTCGATCCGGTTTTTTTTTTTTTTTGCTGTTTCAGCAGGTTTTCAGTAACACTTTCTGAATCACAAAGCACTACTTTTTAACATGTTTGTAGGAACAAAACTATTCTTGTTTACTTATACAGGAAGCATAAGCCGACTTTTCAGATGGTCATTAGGGGTTCTATCAGTAGGATTGATACTTATGAAGAACTGAGCAAATATTAATTTCTTAAATAATTTGACATTATCAATAGTAAATAAACAATAGAATGTATTTTAAACACACCCATTTCATGATTTATTCACATTTCCAACTAATTCCTTCAGCCAGATTAATTACTGCTGTTAGTGGGTGGTGGTTCTAATTGAACACAAGGTAATTACAACTCAAAGTACAGTAATCTTACCTATTGTCTTTGATTGGAGATTTTCATTGATTAATTGCCTAAAAATGGCTTCTGAAGCCAACATGCCACTTTTCATTGCAGTATGTGTTCCTTTGATCTTGGGAACATTCATGAATCCAGGACTGCAACCAATTAATAATCCACCTGGGAAGGTGAGTTTGGGTATTGACTGAAGAGAAAACAGAAAGAAAGGTGGTTGTTTTGTTCTTGTTTTTTGAATTGAAAATAACATGGTAACTCTATACAGCTATTTGATGCAATTCTGTTACCAAAATCAAAACCTGGAGCTACAGAATGACTTACATAAGAAAATATTCCTGGACTACAGTGATACAAATGAGTCAGACTGCTACAGTTATTAATCAAAGCAACACGTGCAAAAGAAGAGCTAATCTTAAAACTCTTCCTAAGTGAATCATCAATAAAGCTTTTTTTTACTGAAGCCATGTATTAAAAAGTCTTTTAAAAGAGTGACTTCATGATCAACTAGACAAATCTATCTACAGGAAATAAAAAAGAACATAAAAAAGCCAACAAAACAAAGCACACTTTTATATTAGGAACAATGCAAAGTAAGGGACATGTTGGTTTAAATCCAGCAAAGGTGTCCAAAGATGAGGCAGAGATGTGCAAGATCTGTAGTTCTACTGTGTAACTTAGCACAATGTCCGTAAGTGACTTAAAAAATATTGTGTTCTTTCAGCCATAGGTTTTGAGTATAAGGAGGATGGAACTAAAGTCACAACCTGGCTACTTCACCAAAGCCAGAAATTCAATGACTATCTGTGATAGAGAAACCAGTGCACAGGGTGGAAAAAGAAGTCCTTCTTGCATAAAAGCCTAGATTAAAACATCTTGGTATTTTGCATCTTATCTGTGTTAATAATGGAGTGGCAATGCTTTTTGAAATAAGCCAGTAACACAGCTATGTTACAGCATGATATGACATATTTCCACTGCAGAGCGGACAAAATCAGCGCTCAGATTGATTAAATGTGCAGCATGGGTGTAATCAAGAAGTTGCATTCTGAATCCACATGACTCACTCCCAGGAATGCACACTGGGGTCAAAGCCTAACTCCATGTGACTGTGACAAGGACGCTGTGATGAAATTCCACTTGTATTGCAAAAACTGCGTGAAGCCACATCTGTACTAAGAAGAAGAGGTTCAAAAAGGAAAGGCAAAGTAGTCAGAGGGCAGGGTGAAATGGCCCCACACACAGGCTGCAGATCATGAGCACTCAGGCTAGTTTTAAGGTCCAAACCGAAAGAAGCATCTGGAAGATGGATCTGGGAGTACAGAACACACTGCCATAGCCTGTGCTTCAGGATGAGAAGCTAACAGGTTGAAAGTACTTTAAAACTGTTAAATATAAAATCCAGACCATTTTTTTGCAAGTTTTTCCAGCCCTTTCAACTGACCTTAAGTCTTGATGAATACACACTCAAAATTTTACCTTTTACACTATTTAAGTTAACAAAATTGACAAACTATTCCACCTCCCAAGAAAGCAGAAATTGAAAGCTGTGCATGAAAGAAACTCAAGGTATTTGTACTTGAAGAGGTAAAGATTTACGTGCCAAACGACATTACAATTTCAGCACCATCAGTGACTTAAGGCTCAAGCACTGAAAAGGAGTTCCTTTTGCTAGGATAAACAAGTGATTTGGAAGACCCCACAGGAACAGATGAATGGTACTACCCTGTCTTGCCCAAGATTCCAGGCAAAACAAAAGATTGTCTGTGGCATCTTTGCTGCTGAACATACTTGCCTGCAATGTAAGTTCTACTTCACTGGCTGCTCATGGCTTGGACAAACACTCTTTGCTGGGTAAAAAACTGTCTGGGTGTTTGGGCTCAGAGAGTGTTGGTCAATGGAATTACATCCAGTTGGCAGCCAGTCACTAGTGGGGTTCCCCATGGCTCAGTACTGGGGCCAGCCCTGTTTAATTATTGATGACCTAGACAAGGGGATTGAGTGCACCCTCAATCAGTTTGCAGGCAACACCAAGCTGGGTGGGAATGTTAATCTGCTGCAGAGGGATCCGGACAGGATGGATCTACGGACCAAGGCCAATTATACTGACATCCAGTAAGGCAAAGTGCTGTGTCCTGTCCTTGGGTTACAACAGCCCCATGCAGTGCCTTAGGCTTGGGGCAGAGTGACTGGAAAACTGCCCAGCAAAAAAGGACGTAGGAATACTGCCAGCTGAACATGAGCTAGTGTGTGCCCAGGTGGCCAAGAAGTCCAATGGCATCCTAGCTTGGATCAGAAATAGTGTAGCCAGCACGACCAGGGCAGTGATTGTTCCCCTGTAGTCGGCACTAGTGATGCTCTATCTTGAATCCTTTGTCCAGTTTTGGGCCCCTCACAAGACACTGAAGTGCTGGAGTGGGTCCAGAGAAGGGCAACGGAGTTCACAAAGGGTCTGGAGCTCAGGTCTTATGAGGAACAGCTGAGGGTGCTGGGAGTGTTTAGCCTGGAGAAAAGGAGGATGAGGAGGGACCTTATCACTCTCTACAACCACCTGAAAGGAGGGTGTACTGAGGTGAGGGTCAGTCTCTTCTCCCAAGTAACAAGTGATAGGAAGAGAGGAAAAGGCCTCAAGTTGTGCCAGTGGAGGTTTAGATTGGATATTAGGAGAAATATCTTCACAGCAAGGTCAAGCACTTGCACAAGCTGCTCAGGAAACTGGGTGAGTCGCCATCCCTGGATAAGACATACAGATGTGGCACTTACTGACGTGGTTTAGTGGTGGACTTGGCAGTGCTGGGCCAGTGACTGGACTCAATGATGTAAATGGTCTTTTCCAATCTAAATATTTCTATGATTCTCTATTTCATTTAGAAAGTAAAGTGAGTATGTCAGAAGATTTTCAGTACGACAGAGCCTAAGCCAAGCAAATCTAAGCAGCCAGTACCCAGCATGACAAGAAGGTTTTTCTGTCCAGCAAAACATTTGGTATAGCATACAACCCAAATCTACGGCACTAAATACACGGCTATAGAGAACTCAAAGATAAAAACTTTGTGAAAAAAATTACCTGGATACCACCTTCATTTAACGCTCTGGCACCGTAGGCAATCCTTGTTCCACCCTCCAAAGTAGGCTGCACACTAGGATGGTGCTTCCACCTCTGAAATTCCCTAAATGGATTCAAATAGGGATTTTGATAATCTAAACCAACCTTAAGAAAAAAAAAAGTGCACATTAATAAAAATAAGGTATGAAATGTCAACAAAAATTTGAAATTAAAACAATTGCATATTACCACATCAAGTGCTTAAATCTCTTTTATACTGAAGCAACCTCAGGATCTTTCTACTTAAAGAAACTACTGCCAAAAATACATTCTATTAATGGTACAGCAGAAGCACACCTGAAAATCTGCTGCTACACGTCTGCTCTTGGCCCCACATGAAACATAATTAATTAATTATAACAATAATTAATTGCATTGTAACCATACTTCAGCTGACTTTGGAATAAAATGGATTACATTAAGTATGGTTTAATGGGTGGGATAAGCATGAAAACTTGTTTTAAATTTGTGTTTCAACCTCCACCCTAGAAAAACTGAAGGAAGAGGTAAACAATTATTTTTTGATTGTTATATCCTTGTCCTCACATACTTTAACTCATTCTTAAAACTGTTTAGTAGACAATTATAATTTCCAGTTAGGTGAGCCATTGTAATAAAGCACAGGGGAGCAATGAGGAAAGCAGAAAACAGGGGAAAAAAGATTGCCAGTGGGCTGGATACCCAAGATTCTTATGCATTTGAGAATTTGCCTAAATACATACTCTGCATTTCCCATCTTTAAAATACTTTAAAAAAGAATTCTGTTGCCGAATTTTTCTCTTTTGAGAAAGGGATTATTTCTGGTTCCTGTGAGCTTTATTGGAGATAAACAACAAAATATATAATGAGTCAGCAGCAATCAAGACTTTGATTCCTGTGGCAGCTCACTGCTTTTAGAGCAGTGCTTGCATCTGCTTTGCTGACAAGACAAAATTAATGAACAAGTTTCTAAATAAATGTAAAATAACCCTACTACAAGAATAATCTCAGACTGAAATAGGCATAAAGTTGAAAGACAAAAAAGTGATTGTGTGTTCACACAGAAGTTGATTTTTTCCTCTCTGAACTGGAGAGAATATGAACATTAATGATTACCTACCATTCTCTGTGAGAATCAGAGCTCTCAGCCCTTCTAAAATCAAACAGAATTTGAATATCTACTGTATGTAGTTATTAATTCCAGTATTGGAAACCTGCACAGGACAAGTATGCGTATTTGAGAAAACCTAACAAGTTTTTTTTTCAATGCTTCTTACAAAACAGTCAGACAAAAATCGTTTTTCACACACTCTGTAATCCTTCTGAAATCTAGGAGACAGAAGTGTCAGCTCAGTCCCATGCTGCTGAAAGTCCAGTTTGTCTGCCTTGACTCTTACAGCATCTGTGCTGAAGCATGTGCACAGGGTAAACAGTGAATTTTTCATTTTGAACTGTAGCTGATAGAGAATATTTCCAACCCTCGCTCCTTGCATCACCTGGCTGCCAGAACGACACCAGACTATCTCTAGTGATCTCATGGCTTCTGATAAAGAGGCAATAAGTAGGAAGAAGCTGCCTGCCCAATCCAGAAAGGCAGTTGCTAAAGAGGGCAAGGCCAACAGGAGTGGAGAATACCAAAAACAAAGTGAAGAGCTCAGAAATTAAAGTGACATTGCTTGTAGCACTGCAGTGCTTCCACTTTATATGCTTCTCTGAAAAAGTGGAGTTACACACAAGGTTGACACATGAATTAGGAAATGGAACTGTACAAAGTGCATGTGATTTAGATTTCCTAACTTACAAAAATTTTTTGAGCACAGTTTTGATTAGTCATTTGGTTTTGCCTTTACCAAAATTTGCTTGGTTTCCAAAGAAATTATTCATAAGTTTTCTAGTTGGTCTCAACAAAGACACTGGATTAAAGAGAGATTAATATGCCAAATTAGCCTTCCCTAGTATGGGCATAAGCACACTTAAGATTGAGAAAGGACTAAATTTGGTCTGTTGCTATTCTTGTATTTACATTTTCTCATTAAAACAGAGAAAAGAAACTACATAAAATGAAGATCAAACAACAAGCAAGAACGAAAAAACTAACTTCACTTACCACAAATCCAAGAGCAACTAAAGGTTCACGCTCATTTAAGTGGTACAGAAAGGATCCTCCATATGTATGTCTGTCTAAAGGCCAGCCTACAGTATGTTCCACTCTTCCTGGTTTCCATTTCTTTTCATCAATAGTCCATAACTGAAATGAAGATGACCAAAAAATTACTTCAGATTGCAAAGTAATGGCCTTTCAATAATATCATAAAAGACAAACACACAATTACATATAGGAGAAATTTAATTTACTCCTATGAGCAATGCAAAAATTCATACAGCAAAATAACCAACTGTTAAGTATAGTTTTTTCAGATTACCATGTAAGATTTTCCCAATTCCTCTCTTTCTTTAAATGTTGTATATCAGAAAATCTGACAGACTCCAGTACTACACCCAAAAATTTCATTCAACCACAAGATTCCTAATATTAGTGACTTTGACAGATACTTCTGCTACAGAATGCAATGCTTATGTTGACATTTTCTTTAAAAGTATTATTTTTTCATACAATTCTATGAATTATCTTTTAAGTTTTTCAAGGTCAGGACAAAGCAATATGCCTGAGTTGATCTAAATATTTTCTGTCAAACAAATTGTCCTGTCTCTGCTGTCTCCTACACACTTCCAGCGCTCCACTGACCCATGGTGAACTCAGAGAAGCATTTTCATGTTTTCAGGAGTGAGTCCATTTTCTGCTCATTTCACAAAATGTCTTTTCACCATGGAGGTACATGCCAGGCACAGTCTAATGACAGGAGGGCAGTTGAGCACCATAAGATCAGCTCAAGCATGGAGGGCACATCTACAATAATGTTCCACTTTAGATTAAAGAGCATTTTTGAGTGGGACTTCTGATTCCTCCCGCTTACTGTGCTTTGATTCACATCATACAGGAGCCATGCAAGGCATGAACTGGATTCCTTCAACGTGAAACTAAAAGATAGGGTCCTGAAAGTCCATCTAAAGCATTCCAGTCATGAAAGGGCACTCAGTCCATGGGACTAGATCACAGCTAGTGCAAAATAAAAATAAACCTGAGGCGTGCATAGTACGGATATCGGCTCATCAGCACCAACTACTCCACTTCAGATCCACTCCTACTGGACTGCACCATTTGCTAAAGCAGACACAGTCTCATCTGGAAGCAAGAGAACTCTACAGGAAAACCCTTCTCTAATGACTATTTCAGTATTAGAAACTGTAACTACGATTATGTCATATTTACAGAGTGGTTATTCTCTACAGAAGTGTAAACTAATCATTTAACAAATATTTTGTAGCTGTAAGCACATAATAAAGTAATAAAGAATATGTTATAGTCAAAACTCTGAACATATTCTAAAATAATATAGCTCGTTTTCATGAGTGGTATTTCCTGAGTAGAGACTATTTTAAAAAGGAAACCTCATTCCTATCCCAATTTTACATGGCCAACGAAGGGAGTTTTTTTTTTAAAGAAAGGCTCATCCAGAAGGTGTTTCAGAGACTACAACTCATCACGTGGAACAGCTCTCCTCTGTCTCTTCCATTAACATACAGAAAGCCCATAGAAAGTCTTTCCTTCCCTCCTCCCTAAACCCCCCTAAAATTAGGCAGCACAAATCCCTCTCTCATTTAGTACAAGTACTGAAAACAGATTTCACAAATGAACATAATTTGAAAATGTTAACAGAGTGGATTCACAGGTACCTCTAGTTATAACAGATACAAGAGAAGCAGCAGCTGAAATGGAACAGTCATGACATTCAGGGAGCATCTGCTCTGATCAGCTTCAGAACAGCAAAGATTTTGAAGGCTGGACGTGTAACTCAAATTCTGTAATTCTTATGTCTTACACGAATTAGCTAGAAAGCAAACAGAAGCTCCCTTAAAGTCTTACGGTATTTTCTTTAGTTGTTAAAATTATGCAAGTGATACCTCTTTCAATCCAATGCCATAGCTCTGGGGTTGACAGTTCTCCCTTAGATTGTATTTTTTGTACAGCTGTTTGGCTAGATGTCCATGACAACCTTCAGCAAAGACTGTGACTTTGGCATGGAGTTCCAAGCCTCTTTCAAAGGTAGCCTGCAAAAGTACAGCATCTCGTCAGCAGTTAGGTCTGTGCCACACCAAACTCACAGCAAGAAAATGGAGAGTAATAAAGTGATTTTACACTACTCAGTAACACAGCTCAGAATCTACAAACCATTGCACACTATGGTTCTAGTTCAGCTGTCTTTGCCACCTAACCATGACACACTCCTGTCAAGTCTTGGAAGGGGATTCCAGTAAAGCAGCACTACAGTGAATCACTATTTGTCACCGGAAAAGAGAACCTTTTCCAGGTCAAAGGATACTCAAATCTGCTCATTCACAAGGTGCAAAGGAACTCTGACAAAGAATCTTTACCTGTAACCCCACACTTTAATTTTTGTTCATGAAGTCACTTTACAATAAAACATTGTGTGTGTGTGTCCCAATACCCATGACATAGACTAGACAGAGCTACCATATCTGAAAAACTTGCATCATCCCTGCTCTCAAAAGGACCCACTACTTCAGAATAAAGATACTATGACATCACTCCAATCTGGCATGTTAGAACACACAGTAGAATTAAACTAAATTAAATATAATTATAAAAAAAATTCTCATAAAAAGTTCCAACAATGAGATTGAGAACCAGATAAGGGGAACTGGCATAGTATGGTATGAATACATCACCTGCATCTACGGGCACACTGGACAAGAATATAGATTATGTTTGCAGACTTTTTATAAAGAAAAAAGCTTGATTTCAGTCAGAAAGTTTAATGTTGAAAAAGACAAGGAAAACAGTTTCGGATTAAGATCTCCAGCAGTACCCAATTAAACCATCTCAAGGTAAGGCAGCATAGGTCCAAAAGAAGCTTACTGCTTTGGTTTTGAATTGTCTCTCAGGTGCAATCTGTTTGTAACTTACTAGCTGGAAACCTCTGAAGAAGACTAGCAAATGAAAATGATCCCTCTAGCTGAGAATTACACTTAAACAGGAGTCAAGAGATTTTGCCAAATTTTTTGTAGTTTTTGAATTTCTGATTCTCAATCTGAACATGAATTAATTTTACAAAATACTAAAAAAGAGTTACCTCTTGAATATATAGTGTCCACTTTGAAGTAGCTTTATATAAAACAAATTAACTACAACTCCAAATTGTAAATATTAGAAATTCATGAATTTGAAACATTTCAGTAATGTGACAGAGTTGTATTTCATAGTTAACAACCTTCTCCAGCATCTACACAAGAATCAATGCACAACTTTCTGCAATGTATTTTTACCGCTGTCATTTTTGTTTGGTTGGTGCTGACTGCAAGGTGAAAATCTATTCATTAACCACAGTCTATTTGATTAGGCTCTGTATAAACACATTGAAGATATTCTTGCCTTGGAGGTTATACAAAACACATCTATTTACCTGAGCCTTTATGCACTGGAGACAGTACCAGCTGACCTAACTGACAGCTAAAATACTTGAATTGTGTGGTAGTGCAGTAAAAAAAGCTGCAGTAGAGGCATACTCATTATGTACATTAAAGAAGAGACACATTCTCCCAGAAGAAATGGGGGAAAAAAAAAAAAAATCTGTGTTTTGATGATGTTAAAAAATACACCCAAAATCGTTCCTTCCCATCTTAAAACAAACCCAAACTGCCAATAAATCTTCATTACCGCAGAAGCTGCACACGTTACTTGTGCCACCCTCTGGACAAAACATGCACTGGAAAACACGAGCATGACTGTCCCCTACAGCAGATACACAATCTTACACTGGAAAAATACATCACTTCTCCACTGGCTATATTCTCTCGAAACAAGAACGAGTCTTTTCTTCTCACTCCCTACCTTAAATAGGGAAAAATAGCTCACACCTTATGTGAAAGTCAATATCTCTTTGAAACTCTAGGAAACTAGAACGAAATTTTATGAAAGACAGTAAATGTTAAGAAAAAACTTGTACTCCTAATTTATGTAGTCAAATAATTTTGTGTGAAAGTTGTTCCAAGTAACTCTGAGGTGTCACATTCTCCCAACATATTATACAGGGAAACAGCACACTTAGGGCAGATTCTGGATTCCACTAAAAAAACAAAAATCCAAGTCTGGCACTTAGGGCAGGTAGTCACCTTCTGCATGCAGAAACATGGCCAGCCAACATAAAGGTATAAAGATTCAGTGTGTACCTTGCCAAAACAAGGTAGACAGACTGTCAGCAAGTGCAGCTGTAAATATCAAGGAAATCAAACCAGCCAGAAACACAGTCTCTTTTTTGTTGCTAATTACCAGCTGTGCTAAAGCTTTCTATTTCACCTTTGGACCTTTTTTCCAGGAGCTCCTGGAATTTTTTCCTTTGTTTCCTGATTTCACATGTGCCAAAACACCCTTACAATATCTCCTTCAAGACAACTTTTCTGAAAATGTTTTTTCTACTAATCTCAGAAGAATTTTACAGTGTTCTGAGACCAGAACTTTCACAGGTAATTGATCCAGTTAAATACAGAGAGGGAAGACAGGTACCAAATTTTACAACTTTTCTTATGCTGCAGCAAGACTTCTGATGGCAGTAGAAGCAGATGTATCACAATTTCCATAATTAGACTCCTAGTTATGGGGAACATAGATACTTACCTTAGGTGCCCCATCCTTCTGAATGCCTACATCATTAGTTGCTATCCCTTTCACGCTACCGTCTTCATGAAAAAGTACCTTTGGAAATATTTAAACAAACAAACAAACAACATTGTAACGATCCGTAGTTTGAATCTATTCATTAAAAGTTCTAAAGCAGAACTTCGAAGCACTATGACTTTAATGGTCAAACATGAAGATCATGTATTTATTCACGTACTGTATGATCCACTTTGCTGGATCTCAGCAGGGAACTTAGACAGAGAAACGCAGTTTTCACAATCACATATCTGTTAAAAGGAATGTTGCATATGTACAAACGATTGTGACTGCACTGAAGGGGACTCCAAAGCCCCTTTTCATAAACACACACTGATGTCATTAGTACCTCAGCTGCTGCATAGCCTGGATATATCTCAACACCCAAGGCTTCTGCTTGTTCACCTAGCCAACTCACGAGGTGGCCCAGACGTACTATGTAATTTCCATGATTAACCATTGGAAGTCCTAGGCAGAAAAAGACACAGACACATATAAAACATCAGACACTAAGAAAAATAACTGAAGCTGTATAACACACACATATATAAAACATCGGACACTAAGCAAAATAACTGAAGCTGTATACAGCAGATGTCACATCTACAGCTACTATCTTCAAGGTAATGTCATGTGTTATCACAGCCACCTCCTACACAGAGTGTATCACTGTAACCTATTACATTTTACATACACTTGCTGCACTACACTGAATCAAACTTGTTTTGATTCATGGAGAAGTTAAAAAATACACAGAGGAAGTTGACTCTCTTCTCCCTCACTAAACTTTCCCTGGAAGAATTGGCACTGGAATTCTAGATGTCTCTGTTAAAATTCCAAACTTGTCTTCAGTTACAGGAGTATTAAGTGGAGCCTACAAAAAAAAATAGAAGAAGTAGAGAGTTATGTTTTCTTAGCCAATCCAACAGAAACAACAAAATCAAACAATCAAACTGACAGTCAAGTACAGGTTTAATATAGCACTTCTATAGGAAGGTATCACAAGAGAGAAGATAAGGCAGTCATCAGGCAAGAATCAACACAACTACTGAGGTTAAAAAAATAAAATGTGGCTTTGCAAATAGCATCTATTGTACACAGGCTTGTACTACAACAATATTCTAGACCTTTCTAAAGAAGGCAACTCAACTTGCATATTTATCACAGTAAGGCAAGCCAAAGAGTTGATGGCTGACTTCTTGCAGCTCTCAGGTGATAGCAGGCAGCTGGCTGCAAGTCAGATGGCTGTTCTGGGACCTCCCTCCTAAAATCATCTTGGGCCTTTGTTACACCACAGTGTCTGCACAGGAGTCAGTGTACTCTGTGCCATTTCCATGAAGAGCTATTGTACAGAATCAGCAAGCCTGTCATTGGTAAGAACCAAACACCTTCCTGCTCATGCACAGGAGCTGGATTCTGCATAAAGCCAGCAAGTGCAGGGCACCCCAGGCTGCACCAGACATATTGTGTATATGCAGTAGGACTACTACAGAAAAGACCAAAGGCCACAGCATATCTGTGCAGACAGAAAACTTTTAGCATTGTTGAACTAGAGGAAGCAGACTATTTTTGTTTTGTTCCATCAATGTATTTTAAAATGGTACTAATTACTAATGGTACCAGGTACTAACTCATACCAGAATGACTCAGATATGAAGTTCATTACAAATAATCAGTAATTAACTTCACTGTTTGCATGCTCATACATACCCCTCGCTCTTTCCAGTCTGGAAAGAGTTCTTCTAAGGACCTTGGCTCAAGACAAGCACCAGACAATGTATGTGCACCAATCTGAGAAGCCTTTTCCACCAGACAAACCCGTACTTCTTTGCTGTGCTCAGCAGCCAACTGTTTGAGTCGAATGGCTGCAGAAAGGCCTGCAGGGCCTGCTCCCACAATGACAACATCAGCTTCCTCTGCAAATCTTTCCATGTTTACCCCTTCAATAGAAAAAAAATTATAATAACATAAGCCAATCTCCAACTCCTTCCAACCCCTCTCTCACTAAACCTAAACCCTCATAGTAAGAACAACTGAAAAAACCAAGCAGATACATACTGAACAGAACTAAATCTTGCAATAATCACTAAACCAAAAGCTGCTTGCATATTTTCTTTATGAAAATAAACATAAAGTTTCTTCTGATGCTATTTTATAGCACTAAAGACACCCATTGGGAGATAGCAAACAAAAATTTTATTTGAAATGTTAGTACTGTATTTAAGTGTAGAGAATTTCCATAAAGAGGAAAAAAAACTGCAACACATTTAAGTGTCTTTAAAATTCAGCAATAATAATAACAATAAAGTAGCTTTTAAAGAATGCAATGTTTTTACCTTCCCATCGTTTGTCTTTGTCCCGAGGATGAATTGTGTAATGTGTAGTTATGCGAGGCACAGAGGAAGTAGAGGCACATCGTGAGACACGCAGCGATAGAAGGCAATCTTTCTTTATCAGCTTTAGGGCATGAAAGCACTGACGTGCTGCAAAAACAAGAAACAACTTTGTCAAATCAGTAGTTTTCCTAATTTTTCAAAATTTCAGAGATGCAAGTGCCACAACAAACATGACAGTTTCCCCCTCCCAAAGGCTACCAGGTTATGTGAAGATGAGGAACCACAAACACAGATTTCTAAATTTTCAAGTTAGGAGGATGCTGTGTAATTTTTTATCGGGGGAAAAAAAAAAAGAAGCTTGCCCTTTAAGCATTCTTCATTCAGTACACAGGCCAGCCATGCATACCTGACATAGGGTAATATGTGTATACACAGGTGAAACACATTTTAAGTTCCAATTTAATTTTGAACTTCAAAAGGTTTATTTCAGACTGCATTAAAAGTGACCAAACAATGGTAGAAACAGGACACACAAGTTTAGCTCTGACATCTCAACACATATTGAGACACACAGCTTGGACTACTGATATAAGACAGTTCATCTAAAGTACATGCCATGGTCTACAGTAAAAACACGGACTTAAATGCAAGTGTGCTTAGCCAAAGATAGGAGCAGTAGATACAGGTAACCTTTACCTTTGCTGCAAATACAGTAATTGTTGGGAGAACAAAATAGAATTTCTTTGTGAGCAAACAGACCAAAAAATAAAGTTTCAAATTATCAAACCAGGACTCTTTTCAGAGGGCTACTACATGTCATCATTTTCCTCTTTTAGAAACAAATAATAAATATGTGTGATTTGTATTAAAAAAACCTAGTATGGTTAGTATGAAAACCAGTTATAATTAAAAGGTCTGTGAACTAACGCGCCTTGACTAATAATTTTCCTTCCTTAAAGAATTCTCTGTTTTCAGGGATGAAGAAGAATAATAATACTGCATTTAAAGTTGAGTATTTCTGCAACACCACGTAAGTAAAATCACCAGCATGCTATGACTTAAAATGTTTAGTTGAGAAAGGCAATTGGCAAGGCCAGCACAAGCATCCTGTGTCATAACCCTGATAGTTAGAACAGTGGTCTCTATATCCAAGGTAGGAAGCATTATCCTTGTTGGTTCCTTAACAGGAATTCTGTACCTAACCAACATAACATAAAAGCTATTATCATAGCACCTCATGATTCTTAGTTATCCTTTACCTGCAACCAGACAGGATCTGAGAACAAATACTCTACAAGGTTGATAACAACTACACCCATACACATATATTATGAAACTTCAACTTAACTTTCAGCATTTTATTTGACCATAACTGATGGTACTAAGAATCACACAACATATTAAAAAAAAAATCAATTATTTTGCACATACGCAAAAGAAGTGAAACTCTGCTCCGAACACGTCTGATAATAACAGAGGTGGGTGCAAACGCTGGACGGACAGATTCTTCTCCAGTGAGCGAACAGTGCCTGAGCCAGGACGCTACTGAGAGCTCACGGACTCGGAAAGCGATGGGAAACGCCTGCAGGAGCCAGGCGATCCCCAAGGAGAAACTTTGCTTTGCGGCAGCTCTTCAGTAACAGCTGTCGGGATGCTATCTCCACAACTACCTCCCAAGTAAGGGCACTCGTTCCGCTGCTTTATTTTACCCTTTAATGCAGGTGACACCTAGTGTCGCTCAAAAACCCGCCCATCTTTCTACGCACCCCGTTGCAGGTGAATAAACCACGTCAATTTCACAGAGCTGGGGCGCGGGCAGCGCTCACGCACGGCCCTGTCGCCTCCTTCGGGCGCACAGAGGCCCC
>VZTF01000165.1:1185919-1253705 GCA_013397755.1 Cnemophilus loriae
CCGAGGCGGGGCCGCTGCCGCCCGCGGCGGTGCCCGAGGGATCGCCCGGCGCCGAGCCCCGGAGGGTCCGCGGCGGGAGCGAGGGGTCGGGGCCGCCGGAGCTGCCCGGCGGCGACACGCGGGCGCTGCTGGAGGAGGTGGAGATGCAGATCGGCGACGTGAGTGCGGCGCGCTGCCCTCGGGCGGGCTCCGGGGCCCCCTCGGGGACGGTGCCGAGCGCCGGCGACCCCCAACCTCTCTGCCGTCCCTCCAGGCCGCCTTCTCGCTGGCGAAGATCGTGGAGGCGACGTCGGCCGTGTCGGCCCAGGTGGAGGAGCTGGCCACCAAGTGCTCGGAGAACGCCCGGTTCCTCAGGACGTGGCGGGACCTGCTGAGGGAGGGCTACGAGTCCCTGAAGCCCAGCGGCTGACGCCGGCCCTGCCCGCCGAGGCGCCCGCTCGTGTCGGACTGCGGCGGGGTTCTTTTCCACCACCTCTTTTAGGGACCTCATGTGGAGTTTTGTTATCCCCCAGAGTTCTTTCACAAATACTTGAGGGCTCTCGTACGGATGTTTTATGTAAATCTACCGAATAAAATAAACTTTGTTTAGGGAATCAGTTTTGACTTTTAGATTCTTCGTTGAAGCTGAAGCAATCTCATACTCTTTTTTTTTTCCCCCCTCTTTTGCGCTAACGTGATAGATACAAAGTTAGTATGTGTGCTACGTTCAGAACTCATTACTGGTTGGGAAGTGGTGTCCTATGTTGAAGAATTGTCAGCCCTCCTTTTTAGGAGCTGTCACCAGCAGAAACCCTGCCAACCCCAGAGAAACCAAATATAATTTTCCTTTTTTGTTATGCACACTTTTTCTTCATGTTGAGTATGGGATAATGTGGCAAGTTGTGGCTTATTTATGAGCTGTATAAAAATCCTATATCCCAAACCTTACTATTTTTAGCAGTATTGCAATGTATGTCTATAAAGCTGCAGAATTTTTGCAAGATGTTTTATTACTGCAAACGATTTTACACTACCTTTTGTTGTAATAAAGTGCCTTATGATGGACTGTATATCTCTGCAGGGTAGAAGTTTAACAGCGTTGTTTACTGATAGGATGGATTATTTTGAACTGTAAGTAAAAGCTTCCATTAGTCAGAAAAGAATCTGTGACATTCCCGTCACTGGGGAAGCACTTCAGAACTTGTATGTGGTCCTATTTTTTATCTTTGCCTTAAGCAGTGACTAGTTTGTTAGTCTAGAGCTTACTGTTAACCTTTTGGTCTGAAAGATGGCTGATCTGGAATAAATGGCTGTACTGACACTCCTGTACCTTTACGAGGCACTGTGAAAAAAAGTAATGCTGAAATGCAATGGCAGGCTGCAGGAGAACATGACTCTGCCATGACTTATTAGCAGGCCTTATTTTTACTTGTAGGACTTTTAGAAAGACCAGCTGTAGTTTGCTTATCAAAACAATAAAGATGGTGCAAAAATTCTGAAGTATTGACTATTATTGTGTTACTGATAGAAACAAAGGTGACATTGAATATAACCATGATCAAGTGTAGTGAAAAACAAGTAATGGCAAGGTCAGGGACCCTTGCGTATCTCATCAAAGGCAGTTACAGTCCTTGAGAGGTCTTGGCCTCTCAGAGTAAGGAAGTTCTATTGAATTGAGTTCTAGTTGCCCTAGTTAAAGGCAATCCACGTGGCAAGAGTTCACTTAGATGTTTTTAACCCTCGCAACCCGAAATGTTGCTAAACAGCTTGGAAAAGAAGTCGTTTCGTTCAGCAGATAATATTTTATTTCGGTAGAACATACAGTAGTGGAAACAAGATGCTTAACAATCTTCAGTTTCAAGATAATCCAAAGTTCTGTAAACAGTTGAAGTGTGAGTCACACTTTTTCAAAATTCTACTTCTTATACTGTTAAGAAGTTAAGTGCAAACATTGGAAGTATCTTTTAACTTAATTTTAAATAGTTTCAAATCAATGCAAAAAACCATTTTTTTACCTTTTTGGGCTTCTAGGCCATCAGACTGAATACGGTACTGAAAGAAGAAGGGAAGTTGCAATAATTCATAATAGAAAAGATTCTCTTCAGTAAGAATGTGTGAAGGAACTGCCTCTACGGGATTGTTTCACATGGGATAATTTTTTTTCATCCTTGTAATTCTGGGAAGTATGATAATGCTTCAAAAAGTGCTGAATGACTATGGTCTTTAAATTATTTTAACTACAATGCATCCAGTCATGTACAAAGTGATTAAAATGTAGATGTCATGACAGCTATTAAGACTGATAATTTTCTGTTTGACCATCTCCCTTGTACATAGAGAGACATCTTAAGACTGGAATTTGTTGGAGTCTGCAAGCTGCGGTGAGCTACTTTTGGTAGCTCGTTCAAAAAACTGAGGAAAAGAGCAGCAGCAAGATGCTGGGATATTCAGTCCAGTCTTTCCAGAGTAAGATACTCTTCTGAAGGGGGAAACTTCCACCAGTTAAAGCTGGGAGACACTCACTTGGGAAAAGAAAAACCCCAAACCTCTCCTTTTTATTTTTTTTCTTCACCACAGTTCTGGTTCTGCCTGAATTAGAATCTTAGAGATCATCTGGTCCCAACCTCTCCCTGCCGTGGGCAGGGACCCCGCCCAGTAGACCAGGCTGATCAAGGCCTTGTCCAACCTGGCGACTGTATTAGAACTATCATTACAATTTCACTATTGCCTTTACATGAGAGAAATAGTTAGTAAATTTGTAGAAGGAATGCAATTTTCACTTGTTTGGCTCTGACAAATATAGTTGACTGACCTAATTATGAAATTTAAATGTTTTTCTTATAGCTATTGCTCCTTAAAGCTTTCTAAGAGATGATGCAGCCTAAACAGAGCCAGTCAGAAAATTTGAGGAGGGAATACATTTCTTAATGAAGAAACCAATTAACTCTTAAAAAAAAAATCAGCTGTTGAAATGGGAAATTAAAAAAAAGAAAGAGAAAATACACACATACACACACACACACACACGCACACACACACACGCACACACACACACTTCCCCATAAATAGATGATTTTGAAACAATCTGCTTTCAGGGTGAGATGTTTCAAATGACAATTCATTTTTTTTCCACACTCTTGGCTTCTGGAAGAAAAAAGCCCCAAACAACTCATTTCTCATTCTGATCTAGGATGAATTGTCAAAATGCCAGGTACTGCTGTGAGATGGTAAAATGCCAGTTCTACCTGCAAACAGACACATGGCTCCCTCTTCTTCCCGCAGTAGTTCACGTGAGCCCTTGATGTCACACCTCCCTCATTTTCCCCATGGCTGTAAAGCAGCAAGCCCACGGATGTGATGCTAACAGTGCTGATGTCACCGTGAGGATTCAAAATGTAATTACGTGTATGAATTTAGTCTTGTTGACTGTGTAGTCACTGAAGCATCGGAAGAGTCTGTACAAAGCACAGGCTTTGTAACCTTTGGTGTGATTTCATTCATTGGCCACATCTCTACCCAAATGAATGATGGACCGTATGGTTTCTGGCTGCCTTTACCTCTTTTGGATCTTCTTTGTCTGTAGTTGTACCAAACCTGATGAATCATTTCTTTGAAAGGTCGTGTAGTCAAAGTGTAGAGAAGAGGATTCAGAGCACTATTTATTGGCAGTATAAAAATCACCACCCAAGAAGTTATGGTACCTTAGGGAGGGAAAATGAAAGACAGCTGTAATATGCATTCCAGTGTTTGCACTCTTTAGTTAGCATAAGCACTTGATGCCAATGCAGCACAGCTTCCTGGTGAGAGGGGGAGGTCACGTGCTCCTAGGCTGAGCCCCAGGCACAACAGGTGCTTTTCTTTTTCTTCTCGCTGTTACACTTGCACTGCCTCTTATCTCCCTCTGTTTCCAGGACGCTCTGCAGAAGCTGGCATTCATTATTCTCCCAGTAGTTCCGTTTATCCCTCCTTTCTATGCCATAGCTTCATATTTGCCCTGACAGACTTCTTGTTCTGGCTGAACCCCTTTTTCTTGCCCCAAAACTTTTTGTCTCTGCTTTGCTCCCTATCTCCTCCTGTGATGTCTGTTCCCCATCCTCTTTCCATGACTGATGACATGCAGTCCTAATGATGCTCCTGATGTTCTGTCCTCCTGCAAAACTATCCTCTGTTCCCCGTATCCCCTCAGAGCCTGGTTTTCTCTTCTGCACCAGGACTTCTCCATTCCTCCCTCTGAAAAAGAGCATTGTATATATCCTCCCAATTTCCTTCTTTTCCTGTTAGTGAGAGTTTCTGTGTTCACTGTCTGCCTATGTCAGTCCGTGCATTTTTACAACATCCCATTCTCACCCTTTACTGTTTGGGAGATAAGCTACCTGAGGGGTAGGTGGAGAAGGGACAGGATTAAAGTGCTGAAAGATGTCAGTGGGTGCCCTCCGTTGCATCGTTTGACTTACAGAACTGTTACAGAACTGCTCCAAGAGGCACAAAAAACATAACTGACTCTCTGCTTCCGGGACACCCCTCCACGCCCCCCTCCAGTTTTACAACTTTGTTGCAATATCAAGACATTCTTGTTGGCACCCATCACATTGGCTACAGTTTTGGAAACAAGCAGGTGCTTAGTTCTAAAGCTGTCACAATGTATCACCGATGATAAACAACCGCTACCAAACGAGGTTTACAACTTAAGTAAGTTCCGACAGCTAGATGTCATGTCTTCAGTTTCATGAAATGAGTAATTACTGTTTAATCTGGTTCATCTATCACATAATTTGCTGAACCCAAGATTACCCCGTGATTCAGCAAGATTTCTTCAAGGTTTCTTGACTGCTTCTACTTTTCACAATATTTTCTTTCAAATATCTTAGGTGGTTTGATAGTTTCTTAAAGAAGCGTTTTAGAAGATTTAAAATAACTGAATATTTGACATAACCAGTGCAACTTCCAGACATTTGAAATGCAAGTCCAAACTTCGAGAAGCTCAACTCCTAACCCTCCTGGTCAGCACATAAGGCAATATCCTCCGAGCTAAAACATTTTCTTGCCAATGTAATATTGTGACATACATTAGTACATTGAGTCTGAACTCACTGTTGCTGATTGCTCTGTTCATGCTCACATGTCCTTTCTAACAGGGTTTACAAGCCCCACAAGAAGAGGCTTTTTGTCTGGCATGTACCGGTATTGCAAAGAGAAGGAAAAAAATAGGGTGCAATTTCAGTCTTTTAGGTTACACTGTTTTTACATGGGAATATATTCACAGCATGAAGAAGATAAGCAGGGTTTCATGTAACTTAATGATTTGAACTATGAATACCAGCTTGTAAAATAAAGTTATTTCACAAAAAGTTACATTATTAAATCAAGATAGAAAGCACTATATTGTCCTGAGATTTAGGCAATAGAATCAGCAAATGTCCTAAGACGAGAAAACCAATGCAACTCAAGATTGATTTTCAAATATATTTTGTACACTTTATAGATACTATATGCAGACAGACTTGAATGATTTGAATTTTGGATTTTTTTATGTAACTCAAAGGTGGCTAATCCTTGATGATTATAGTAATATAGTTCAATTAAATAGAGAAACTATACAGTTCATTATATTGTGTGTACACATATATAGATATAGAACATGAAGTTAATTGCAGCAATATAGTTCATTTCATTAAATTCTTTTTCTTCTGAAGTAGAAGAAACCCTTATGCAGGCACTGTTGAAATAGCCTCACAAAAGAAAGGACATACCTGGTATTTCTACTCGAAGTAAAGAAAGCAGTTTCAAAATAAAAATAGGTATCCAACATAGCGCATCAGTAAACACAATGAAGAAAAAACGTTTAGCAAGGATCATCTCTTTTTTAATGTGATTCCGAATCTCAGTAGCCATAATAGCTGTCTGGTGAACACTGTAGAACATACTCCCATAGGAGAACACAATGATGATAAAAGCTGCCAAGTTTACACCTGTTTAAAAGTTAAAATTAATCATAATTTAAAAGCGTAATGGCAATTCTACATCACCTATTTGCAGTCTGGGTAATAAAGAAGAATATTTCATCTAAACTGCTAGTCCCATGGAATTAAGTGGCTGGAAAACCTGAGTCTGTCCTCAGCTGAAGACTGAATTTTTGCCTCTACTCAGGTATTTATTTTATTCACTGATAACTGGCAAATGACTGCCATCTGATTAAAACTAAATAGTTCTTCTCTGGTCTTACTATTGCTCTGCTTCCCTAACAAAGTCTATTAATTCAGGAACATAATGGTCAATAATTTCTTTCTACTTTCTCAGCCCTTCATGCATTTTAAGATAAGTAGGTACACATCTAATACAGTAAAATATTCGTACTGGAAATAGTCTTAAAATGCTTGCTGGAGCATCTAAATCCAAGCAGGTGTGAACATCATAGCTATCTATTTGTCTGAAAACTTAGGTCCTTTGCAGCTCTAGTAATATATAAAGAAGAAATGCAACTTACCTAAGAAAATCACAACAGAATAAATCTGACTTCCTGAACTTTCTGATTGTTCTGAGTGAAGAGGAAAACAGACGCCATTGGTGCCGTAGTAGTTCCTGAAAAATTCCTTATTGCTCAGTGGGATAAAAGCAACAGCAAACCCAATTATCCAGATAAGAACCAAAATGGAAATTGTCCTGCATTTTCTGGGCTTCAAACACCTAAAAGGATAAACTATGCAGATGTATTTTTCCAAAGTCAGATAAGTCAACAGTAAGACTGACACCTCTGTAGACAGAATAGCCAGCGATCCAACCAACTGACAGTGAATACTGTCCATCCACAACTGAGCGTGCTTGTTGTATTCTCCACGATATTTAAGATCAAAAGCTCCAATCACAAATAAATATATTCCCATCAGACAGTCAGCACCTGTGGGCACAGTGCTTAACATCATTATTTACACATCTGAATTTCCCATTCTCTCTGTATATGTATATTGGAAAACAGACAAACACACACACACATACACACAAATATATATATGAGTATATATTTACAGGTTAGCTAATACATAGATACAAAATCAATATTACATCTGGAATGCTATTATGAATTACAATTTAGGCAGTATAACTAATTTTACATTACTTTTTCCTTTTTTCATTTTCCTTTTCATTTGGACTAATAGTCTATGTTTCATACTTGTTTCCATTTTTTAAAGCTCTGGTAAAATTGGTTTGCAAATAGAAAAAGACACAGCTGTATTTATAGAAATATTCTTGCAACCCTTTTTTATTAGGTCTTATTTCTTTCATTATTTCTATATTAACATTTGGCTTAAGATAATTTTCTTTGAGTAGGCCATCTCTGTTGGATTCAAAGTTTATTTTTTCCACCTTATGCTAGTTCAAAACTTGTGCATAGTCTTCTAAGACTAGTAAGGAGAGATGACCTGTCAAAACAGAACTGAAGGTTTCTTGGGTATTTTGCCAAAAAAATTTTGCATAGCATTCAGATTGTTTCCATGGGAAAAACAAAGTTTCAAAATAACTGACATGCTGTATTTAGAAATGTTGCATTCATTTTATACAATGTTGACAACTACCTTTCAGAATGCATCTAGTTGCCAATGCGCAATACTTATAGACTCTCCTGTATTGAGAGACTCAGGAATGCAGTGACTGTACTGCCAAGTAGTTCATCCATAAACTTGTCTTGCTTTCAAGACTAAAATAAAAAAAATCCACCCCAATTCCTAATATTGGGGAGCTAGGACAGATTAGTTTTCTATATTTAATTTTTGCATGTGCAAAAAATAGAATATTTGAACACAATAATTACATGCAGAAATCGCTGCTTACTAGGAAATGCATAGTAAAATATAGGTTTGTGGGCATTTGAAATATTGGAATTTTATTTCTTCTTGCTGAATGAAGTGGGAATTTGACAGAATTCCCGCAGCATGAAAATCAAACGTGAAACCTTTGGAATAGACCAGCTGCCAAAGTCAGCATTTAATGAGACCTCCTGGTACATAAAGCACAGCATTTTGTATTGTCATTTGCAACATCACAAAAGTACAGTTAATCCGATGCTGGAAATATGTCACTATACTGTAGTAACAAATATCATACACGCTACGAGCAGACTAAAAAGATATTCTAGGCATGGAGTACTCACAGCAGAGAGACATTATGGAGATGGCGTGCAGCTTGTTCTCCGATCTGATGTAAGGCCTCATGCAGATAACAAAAATGTTTCCAAAGCAGGTTATGGCAGATACAACCCAGACAAACACTCTCTGTATGATGCTAGCTAAAAGATTCTCCAGGGAGGAAATCCCATCAGTGTTGGGTTTGCAGCTGCGCACATGAGGAGCATACCCACAGTACTGGAATTTCTTAAAATATCTGGTTGTGAGAAACAGATGAGAGCTCATTCTAGGTTGGTTGTCAGAATATCAAAACTCTCTAGTAACTGCTCAGAAAACATATTCTGAAAGAAGAAAAATTAATCAAAAATTGTCAAAATTCGACAACTGCTCATATGCTGCTTTTCATACACCTTTGTTTTCAATTATCCAGTATTCCGTAACTGTAAAATTCAGACCAAAAAAAGCAAACTAGAATAATCTACTTACATGTGGGAAAGGTTTCTCAGGGGTCTGAACATTCTCCTCTGGATGTTTGCAATTTCAATGCCCTCCAAGCTGCTGTAAAAATATATTCTCAGTAAAAGGCCAAAGAAACTCAGTAGTAAAAACCCAAATTTTATGAGCATTTAGTTGTGATTTTATGATTATAGGAAACTAGAGAAGAACTTTAATTGCATCTAATCTTTCATCCGTTTGAAACTTGACCAGAAAGTCTGCGTAAAATCTAAAGTGGAATGAAAGGAATTGCAAATAATTTTAATAAACTCACTGTTCTTCCAGATTCATGAAGAAAACTCTTTTAGTGCTGCTCTCAGTCATGAGAATTCATGAATCTCTGATTAATATGTTGCCTTTTCAAAGTACTATGCTACTGATGTTCTTTCATCATGTCTGGGGAAATAATAACTTGTTCTAGTAGTAATATTTTTACACATCTCTGCTCTCTTTTATCCCAGGGAGTGCTTTACTGGACAAACAAACCAACCCAGGAACTCAGTCTTCATTACGTCAAGAACAGCAGGAAGCTGGGACACAAAACACAGCAGGTAAGAAAAAATGCTGGCTTTTTTTTTGTGACACACAGGTGGGATTCCTTATTTTAAATTTATATATATATATATTGAAAGCAGCAATATTTTTTCCCCTGCAGTGCTAGATCAATACAGTTTAGCTCTGTACGATGTGCCTTTAGAACTTCAGGTTCTGTATTCTTCCAGTCCATCCCATTCACTGGTTAGATGTGCAAATGGCTAGAGGTCTTTGGTTCTCCTTGTGGGAAGCCTTATTTGAATTCATTGCTCAAAGCTTTGAATGTAATATTCATGTAAATTCTGAACACATTTAGACAAAAATGGAGAAAAGTACAGACTTACTGGTTAGCTGATGTGGGTTGGTGGGCAGTTTTGCTGGCAGACATGAAAAAACCCTGACACAGAAGTGTGCTAGTTTTATTTAAGTGCTGCAATGAATCCTAGGGAGTGCTTTCCCTGGCTATTTTTACTATTTCAAACAGATGAAGAAGGAGCTAGTGTTCTACAAACTGCCAAAACACAGTTGCCTATAGATCTGTCTCAAGATTTAACAGTTTTTTTAACTAAAAACCATGAAAGGCCATGATCACTGAGTTGTATGAGTTCTTTGGTGTTAAATAATAGATAAATAGATAAATGCCATCATGCAGTAGTTTGACTGTTAAGGAGGTAATTGGTTATTGTTTTCTGTGCTCAGCTGCTTATACAGATTTAGTATTTTCAGTTCATTAGCCATTTACCAAATTTAGTAGAATTTGGCCAGGGGGGTTCCAATCACTGTGAGGAAGCTGGTCTGATCAACAAAGGTATGTGTGCTGCTGTCTACAGCTCGTGGGTCAGATCATAAACTCCTACTGCACTTCTGTTCCAGGAAACATCTGGTTTTTAATCTCCACAACCAATTTTAGTAGGGCCTGTTGTGACAGGACAAGAGGTAATGGTTTTAAACTAAAAAATGGTAGATTTGGACAAGATATTAGGAAGAAATTTTTTATGATGAGGTGGTGAAACACTGGAATAGGTGGTCCAGAGAGGTGGCAGATACCCCATCCTTGAGAAAGTTCCACGTCAGGTTAAACAGAGCTCTGAGAAATCTTACCTAGTTGAAGATGTCCCTGCTCATCACAGGGAAGTTGACCTAGATGACTTTTAAGGGTCACTTCCAAAACAAGTTATTCTCTGATTTTGAAGCGATGTTTGACAAGAACCAATGCTGTACTTTACATCAAGCTAGTTATTTCAGACATGAAGTTACCAGTGGAGATGTACTTAAATCTACTGCAGGATAATTTCAGATTTGCAAGATTGTGGCTGCACTATCTCACAGTTTTAGGAGGAGCTCTGCTGGCAGAATTCAAGTTAGAGGTGCTGTGTTAGTGCACCTGCAAAAACTCCTCCTAAACTCTTCAAGGCAATTTCTTATGAAACATGTTCTGGATCATGTCCTACTGAGCGAGATTTGCATAATCACAAAGAAAATACAGCTAAAATATAAAAACTTGATACTTACAGGGATTTGAGTTTAATTAGAAAGTCAAATTGGTCTATCTGAATTTTCTTGATGGGGTTGTAAGAAAGGTTCCTGTAAATACAACAAAAGTAAATTTGGCCACATTCCTTACAGCTTGTTCTAAAAACAAAGTCAATCTTCTTTTATAGTTAAATCCTGATATCATGTTAAACGTTCACATGAAATTATTAATTTCTCATGATATAGCTAGCATAGCTCATCTTGTATGCACTAACAAGATCTAGAAAAAGGTGGAATTTGAACATGCTGTCTTCTGGGACATGAAAATGCACATCTTTCACAAAATTATTCTGGAAAAAATGTTATATAGAATTGTTTTGGGCGTATTTTTTAGGAAGAACTTTAATGATGCACACAAGTGAATGTGGTCTTCTCTTTCCTGACACATGTGACTGAAAGCATCATATCAAATGAGGAATATACAGTTATGTATAATAATAAACAAGAATCCTTACAGTTGTGAAAGCTCCTTTAGTTCCTTAAATATATATGGAGGAAGTGATTCAATCTTGTTGCTAGCCAAATCTCTGCAGAAACAGGTAGGATACAGTAAGTTCTTACTACACACAGTAATTTTACTGAATAGTTTTGCAGTTTCAATATACACAACTTCATTTGCCAAATAGGATATTATTTATTCTATATATGATCAGAAACTTGGACTATAGAGGAATGATGTTAAAACAAGGTGGGAAACTAGATCTGTCAGATCTCTGTCTCATTAGTTATACCATTAGATACGTAACTTATTGCTATCTTATTTCAACAAAAAGAAAGTAAAATACCATTAATTTGGCTTGTAGAAGCTTGGAAATTAATTAAGCATCTTGTTTCATGATGGGAATTCTTTCATATGGGCTAAACAGCACATCTTTACCTTGATTTTTTACCTCTACCTTTCACCTTATTTTCACTATGCATAAATCCTAATAAGAGAGGAGTAAAAGTCTCAGTCCAATCAAAACTGTCAGACTGGTCTAAAAGACACTGAAGACACATATGCACCTAGACTGTGGTGATGCAAGATTAATTAATATTATGCTGTCCAGGCAACATAACGATCCTGTGAGCAAAAGCCCCAGTATGATTGATACCAGCTATGTATTTTATTGACTATTTCTTTCCTGGCCAATATATATTCAAAAAAAATAGCCTAAGTAAGGATGCCATCTCCAGAGCACGTTATATGAAATAGAATTTATGATGAATGATATTTCCAACATAAATCACAAAACTTTGTGACTTGTACAAATAAGAGAAGAAATCTACTCACAATTCATCTAACATCCGTAGAGAAGAGAAGCTGTTTTCATTTAGGGAGCTGATTTTATTTCGTCTCATCACCCTGAAAGAATAAAATAAACTTACGTTGCTTCTTCTTGATATCTATTTGATTTTGGAGAGAATGTTTTACATAAACTTTAAAAGTTCTCCATTCTCTGCATCTTCCAATATTTGCCCAATTCTTTTATCAAGCTAATTGCATCTAGAAGTTTGCCATTTTATCATTTGGTAAATAACTTTTTGTTGCCTATACATCCTATATCAGCCAAACTTCTCTTCAATGAAGTTTAGTTACATATTTCAAAGCTGAACTTTGCTATAATTTGTGAATAGTGGTTGTTCTTTGTGGTGCTCACTTCAAACCAAACATTTGAATTTAATATCCTCAAGAGATAAATAACCATAATACTCAGGAAACTTTTATATTAGCTGTAATGAATCACTTGACTGTTCAGTACAAGCACATCTCACTCTGGGTAGCTAGCATATCCAATTACTTACAGTACAGTTAGAGTGCTGCAGGAGATGAAAGTGGCATTTCTCACATGATGGATATGGTTGCCTTCAAGGTCTCTGAGATATAAAAGAACCCCATCAATAATTGAAAATAAACTCAGGCACTTATTCCAAGATAATTGAAGAAAAATGCTAGCAGAACTTCCTGACTACACAGAAGAGAGTGGGAGGCAGACATGTAATACTTCTGCACACTTAACTGATGACTTCAGGCCATCAGCTGTGCAGTGACCCAGCAGGCACTCTGCAAGATCCAGTGCCCCATCAGGAAAAGTGGCATGGAAGTGCCATACAAAGACAACAAAATAATATTTTTCCAGTGAAATAAGGTAGACTTACAGCCAGTTTAATCTTGGCATATATTGGCACAGAGGTTTATCAGGCAAACGAGCAAGAGAATTATTCATCATCTCTCTGAAGAAAAGAAAAAAAGAGGAATAGTATAGCTGGTTATATTTGCACAGTTATATTACAGAAAAAATTCTTGTCTCTTATGTACTTCTGGAAAAAAAAAATCATTCAAATCTTGAATAGTTTTGAAAGCAGTATTATTTTTTTCAACCTCCACATATCTTCCCTGTGGCATTCTGTGCAGCAGTATTTTATCCTTACCTTGCTAATTACCAGGTAAAGGGAAGATGTTTACTCTACTTCACTGCTATTAAAATGAAACGTAGCAAGCCAATACAAATCTACTATTCAGTCAGAACATGTAACTTCTATGCGTGATGGAGGAAGCGGGATGTGGAGGGAGATTTCCCTTTGGGATGCAGGGGAAGAAGGTCACTCATCTTTCGGGCTGGAGAGGGCAGCAGCAGATCACAGACAGGGTCTTGGGGAGGGGGGCCAGGCTGCCACCAGGGGCAGGGACTATGGGACCCCTCCTGTCACACTGTGGCTCTGGAGGACACCTGGAACCCAGTGCTGCAGCTGCCTCGACCCCGCCCTCTCAGTGATGCCTTTTATCACCCTTCTCCCTAGACTTTTCCTAACACCGCAGGTCCACTGCTGCCAAAATCTTCCTAATCCAGCGCATTTTGCCTGGGGTAAGGGAAAGCTGCAGGTTTACTGCCAGCACTCTGGGGTGAGCAAGCACAGTTGGTGTAAAAAGGTTTTTGTATGCGTATGCCCTTCCTACTCTGTTCTTTTAAATAACACTTTTTAATCTTGTTTTATACTTACAGAAGAATAAGGGATTTGAGTCCGTAGAATGTTAATGGATAGATCCGATTTATCCTGTTGTTTTCAATTATCCTATAAATTACAGCAAAATATATATCAGATTGATAATTGACTTCAGTCTTAAATTGAAGAGATAATAAGAAGTAACAAGTTTTGTAGTGAATTTCTTCAAAATTCCAGTCAAACTACTTAAAAAAAATTAACACACTACTCCTTGATGGGTCAAGATATTAATTGAAATAATTTCTTTTCAGAAGAATTTAATAAAAAATAAGTAACTTAGAGAAAATCATTACTTTCAACTTAGAAGAAGTGTTTTCCTTTGAGATTTTTAAATCCTTCTATCAAGACATTTTGAATGGATTCTCTGTAAAAGCAAAGCAGCACCACCTAACAATATTCTGTGGCAATCCAACAGTCCCAAACATGCAGAAGAATGTAAGACATATTATTCGCTTATTTTAAATAACTTAGTCAAAATCTGTCTGAAAAGTAGTAATAAGCCAATATTACAGGTTATGACAGTAATTTTGTCTGGACATTTTAAGCACTATTTACAGGAAAAGATCTGCTCCAAAAATATCTGTCTACTGTTTTATAGTACCTAGGCCATTTAATATATTCATTTGTAACAAGCAATTACTAATAAACATTATTTACTATTGTTATAAGTCATCAGTCATTGAAAGCATTAAGGCTCAAGAACTATTTTCTGCTCTCACCAAAGCCAGTTGCATTTTTACCCTGCACAGTGTAACAGAAGTTCCTTGGTTATTAACTAGTGTAAAGTAATGCTATGCACAAAAATGAAAGCAATCAAAATATTTATATATATATATATAAATTAATTAATTATTTATTGAGTAAATAAATATACAAATAAGAAAACTACATACAGCCATTCAAGTTTGTGGAGGTCTGCAAAGACAAAAGGCTCCAAATTTGTTATCTTATTGTTACTCAGGTATCTAAAACAAGACGAAAAAAAAAGATGAATGAATGGAATGATTATTTAGTAGCAGACACATGAAAACGAGTTTTAAGATTATTTTTTCCTTGATAATTTACCAGAATACTCCTATTTTTTTCATAAGTATTATTTTTGACTACAGTAATTTTCATGCCATTTTTTGAGAGCAAGACAGGACTCTCTCTAGTGAGGATTTTAAGACCAATTATGCAGAGGACTTTGTCTTATCTATAAGAAAGCATAGCCAGCTAAATATTTTCACTGTGTCATATTTTAGACCCTTTCTAGTCTCCTTCTGTGGAGTGATTTGTTCTATGAAAGTTTCCAGGATCCCATTCAGTCTTTGTTAAGGATATTAGTCATAAATGTAGATACCAGAAAAATGGAAAAGGAAAGGCTGAAAATGAATGGGGAGGGGTACTACAAATGGTCTGGGAAGATAACAACAGCAGCTGTAATAACAGATAATCAAGCAGACTTGTGTGATGGAAAGAGTAAGAGGTACAACTTTTTAAAACTTTCCTCTTGAAAACATTGCAGTAAAAATTCTGAACCAAACAGTGCAATTTGTGTATTGTCACTTTCACTGAGCATTTCCCCTAAAAGTTAGAAGCACCTTTCAAAAAGTTGCTGCAAAATAAAGAAAAAAGTGTTTCTTTCATCACCTATACTGGTTACTTTGAATTGCTTCTGTAAACCAAAATATAGTGTTAAAGAATTTCCATCCATCACAAGCTCCGACTTCCATTTTACTCCTTCTTCTTCCTCTTTGGCTTTCTGCAGGGTGACTACCATACTGTCTTCTTCTTCCATTCTGAGGATTTGAGGAATAGAATTGAAGTATGGAGCCAACTTGTCTTTTCAAAGTACTGTCCTGCCAGATAAGCTTGCACAGAAAGCTCTTAAACTGTCTTTGCTTCCTCAACTCAATCATTGAATTAAAGTTTTGGACTGCTTTGCAAGTTCCTAATATGGGATCAAATAGAGAGAGACATCCATAGTGACTCTCAGAGCTCCGCCTGCTGCTTTTTACTTCAGTATTCTAAAGGCAATACTTACAGTTTTGTCAAGTTGTATAAACCTTTGAAAGCACGTTCAGATACAGCTCTGATTTTATTATTCTGAAGATACCTAAGAAGATACAAACCCAAACCAATTAATTCTCTAAACAAGAAAAGTTAAAGGAAGCATAAGTAACCAATTAAAAAATCTATCAGCTAAACTGAATGCACATTTGATACTTAAGAAGAAGCTGTTATATTTGTTACACCTTGAATTCAACAATAACCATTTCACAACTATAGCTGCAAAGATTGCAAAGTTGTTTTTAAAGAAATTCACACAATGAGCGAAATTACAAAAATCATGCAAATGGATGCTTGCCTTGCCCGAGATGAACAATGGAGTGGTTGTTTGCAACCTCCTTGATTAGGTCCTAACCTTGCAGTGCTCACTTGTGTGACCTAATCTCTGTGTTTAACCAGATATCTGCTATAAGCAAAATTTTGCACAGTAAACATCAAATTAAAATAATTTTTGAATTATTTTGTGGTACCAGAGAATTCTCAAAATACTGCATTTGTAAGGTAATACGTTTAAAAATGTAGAGCAAATCTCACTAATCTTCTAAACTAAAGATACTATTCTTTTAAATTCTGGATTTCTTTATCTAGTTTGATGAAATAATGAGTTGAAAAGTATCAACTGCAAATACCAAGTCTTTTTCAAATAATTTTAAGGCATTATAACATTATTCTCTGAATAATATTTAAACATAAGTCCTTTAAATCAAATTCCAGTTAACGGAGCATCTAGATGCATTCCTGCTAGAAAGCAGTAAGAAATCTGACATCGGCTTTTACAAAATGGGCTTCTGTCAAACACTGCTCAAGACCTTTTGGAAAATGTAAATTTATCTATCAGAAGGGTGTGAGACTGATATTACGAACAAATATTTTCTACAGATAGGTATGGACGTATTTATTTTAGTGGAAACTTAACTTTCAAGAATCTAAGGGACATAATGGGACTTAACTTTCAGAACACAAGATGGTGCTGCAGTGTAGCACAGTTCCCATAAAAGAGCACCTTGAATTGGTGACATGCAAGCACTGCTCTAGGCTTCTGCATTTAATTTCACTACCTCTATATAAAGAAAACTTGTTAAAGGCTATGATTTTCGAACAGCATGTATGTTATGCACTGGAAAATATAATGCAGCAATACAAAATATTGTATTGTCATAATAATTTGACTCGTTGGGCATCATCAAATCGGTACGAGACGTAATTAGGAATAAAACCACGTGCCGTGGGAATGAATTTCCCATGATAATGGGAAGTTTGAGTTTCCAAACTTTTTTTTCCTGGAATAAATTGATTAACTTACTTTAATTTATTTTGGCATATTACTGTTTTTTATAAATGTAACATCCCTCAGACAAAATCAAAATTTAGCATTTTTCTGGTATAAACCAGTTTCTAAACATAAACCATTAAATATGCAGAAATTGCGGTTTTGCAAAAAGACAGATGTCAAATCAAGGTACTTGAGCCAAACAGGGTACACCTGAGGTAACAAAGGATGAGACAAACCAGACTTTTGTTACTTAAATGTTAAGCTCCATGTGTGTGGATATGGGAGAAGGAAAGGATGAATGTTTAAGGCACTAGATAGGTATTTTATGTTATAGTACTCCCTTACAGATTTTTAAGATCTTGGTATTTCTTGAAAACGTCAGCAGAAAGTTTCCTTAGCAGATTCTTCTGAAGAGACCTGTAGGAATGAATGCACACAGTAAAACTACTGTCCCAGGTTCCTACAGTGCTTTTGTTATTTACTAAGGGCAGCTCTCACACTGCTAGATAACAAAAGCAACATGAAACTATCTGACCATGCTACTTCTGTTTGTCTGTATACTTGTGTCTATTTAAACAGTAAGAAAAATACATTATAATCATAAAAAAAACATGTCCCCAGAAAAACTGACAAAATAATAGTTAAATCTAGGAATTTAGAAGATTTGAGTGTAAACTGCAGATTTATTTCAAACCTCAAATGCATATAGAACTTTTTTCCCAGTTCATGCACCCCTATGTCCCAACTCCACCGGGGATACTCAAGTGTCCTGTCAAGAACAAAATTCCTTCAGGACATGGTTTGATTAGAAGAGAATTTAGCCTGAAAGCCAGCTGAACCAACTCACTGCTTTTTCTACAGCTAGAACTGGGTCCGTATTTTTGAACTCTTTGTTGACCCTGAGCCAGCAGCCAGTTTAAACAGATATTTGACATCCCACATCAGTTTTCATTATGAAGCATTGCAGTATTTGAACGTGGATCCAACAAGGAGAACTTCAGCCACGTGTGGGCACAGACTGGTACCATATGGAAAGATCTGTGGCCCGGATCTATGGAGGAGATCCTCAGGTAAGGACACAGGACGCTGCTCCCTGCTCACCACACCTAAAACTGCCTCTCAAACAGCAATGTGCAAATCAAGTGCACATCAGCCATATTCTGGTCTCTTAAAAAAGAGTTTGGCTTGCGCATATATATCTGCATGATGACTCAGCCCACATTAAATCCTTTTAAATAACAGCGTATTCAGAGACATCAAATGAGAACTAAATAGATTTGCTCCAGCAGGGAGTTCCACTGAGTTCAAGGTTATTGGCTTTATTGACAGAAACACAGACTAGGAATATTGGCAGGATCATAGAATAAAAAACAGGTTCTAAGCATTGCATCTTTAAAGGAAGCATTTCTTTTGTAGATTTCCTTAGATATCCTGAAACTGCTTGTAGCTCAAGTCTCTGTTACAAATATAAAATGATCTGTTCGCAGAATTTTTTGGTTTCTTAGTCTCTTTTCTCCCCTTTTATGTAAGGAAAATCTGTACTTAAAATATTAAAGTACTAGTCAGCAGAGAGACACAGTGATTCCCAAGCATCAGTAGATCATAATTATAAGGCTGTGGTTGTGAAAAATTGTAGGATTGACAGTCAAACCTGAATAGAGCAAGAGACCGGGTTACTTCTCTACTTACATTATGGTTATGTTTGAAGAGACTGATGGGACAGTACGTAATTTGGCAGCATCACAGAAGATCTCCAGCCCTTGGCAGGTACACTCTGCTGGCACATCACCAGCCACTGCAGGAGAACAAGAACATGGTCGGAGCAAAAGGTGGGATGTGTGGTGTGATGGCACATGGAGAAAAGAAATACAGTATAAAAGAACAACGAGCACAAAGACAGAAATAGCAGGCTCTGTTAAACACAATTAAGGCACGTGTTTTTACAAAATTGATTTAGACCCGGGAGGAATCTGACAATAAATATAAAGGGACACAAAAAATTATATTACCTCTGTGAAAGAGCTTGTAAAATCTCTTGAACCTTAGGCATGATATACAACAATCTGGCATGGGATATTTGCAACACTTCTTTAGATTATTCAGCACTCTTATATTACTAGAAGGAGCACAATTCTATGGGTGAAAATGGGTTGAAAATGGTCAGGAAGTCTTTGCTTATCATAGTAAACAGCAGAATCAAAAAGTCTGTAAAAAGACTTTTGGAGGGGGGGTTTCAAATTTCATTTGATGTACAAAGAAGTGAACTGGAAGGAATGTTGCCTTTATTTCACTCTGAAATATATGTCTGTTCCATGTTCTTCCCAGCAGTATCAGCATATTCAGATAAACATTTATACTGCCCTCCTAATTGGCATATGCTAATCACAATATGTTTGACACTTCTCTTGCAGAAAATGAATCATTCTTAATGGAACTGAAATTAGCTTCAAATTAGCATTTGTTCATTTGAGATATTAAGTCTGTTTTACCATAAATGAAACTGCACTTAATTTCCTCATAAGCATATATTTGCTACATATTTCTTTCTAGGAATCATCATTAATAATCACTCAAATAATATTTATAATTACTTACAGCACTCAGGTGTCTTTGTCTGAAATGCATACAGAGATTTCAGTTTATTGTATTTGTCCTTTGTATAATGTTTATCAAATTGCAGAGACCACCCATTGTTGTCCTCTAATAAAAAAACCAAAAACACAAATAGAAGGTATTAAAATAGAAATAGAAGGTAGAAATGTCTTCACTTAATTTAATTGCATCATTTTTTTTCTAATTAATACAGGTTTTTATTCTAGAGAGTTTCATACACCATTAGATAACCTAACCTTTATACAGCTGCTTAATCATACATATCTACAAAAAATATGAGCTGCATAGTATTATTAATTAACAGTTTATTATACCTTCAACACCAACATTTGCTGTGACAGTCACACTGAAAAAGTATAATTGTGACTTCAGAAATTTTTATTTATGTAGGAGCCTAAAAATGAGAGGGAACCATATTTTCATATCTCCTTAAACATGCAGGTTTGTCACTTTGTCCAGGAAAGTTGAAATGATTACTATGACTCTGACTAATTCGTACAGAGGGATGTCCTGCACTATCACAACCTATAATTTCTTTCCTGAAAATCTAGATGAAGGCCAAAGGAACACTGCTTTTCAAGAGAAGAAGGGATTTGGTGTAACATATTCAAGTCAGAGTGTTCATGTTCAGCTTAATACACATCTTAAACAAAGCATGATTCCATACTACCAGTTTGGTCACTGTGCATAGATGTACTGGAACTGAGTAGTTTATGGCTATAAAAGCAAAAATTTGAGAGCAAACCTTTCAATATCTTTCAACAAATGGACTCTTCTACATATAGTGGTGCTAGAAATAACTACAGATCTGTTAGTTATTTGTTTCTTGGAAGTCTGTTGTATATCTGAGATCTGTAAATTAACTGGTAAGGTAGCCACTTTCAAAACTGGCTGGAAAAGGAACTTGCCTTTGAAAGCTGTGATTGGATTTTAGTTTTATTAATTTGAGTCTAACTTTAGTTTTCTTAATTTGAGTCTGACTTCTCTTCAGCTTTGGCAAGGCCCACACAATTTTAGTTTAAAGCGTCTTTTTTAATGAACATGCAGCAGTAGCAGAAATGCTCCTTGGGATGGCACTCACTAGCTGGTGAGCCAAAGCATCCGTGACAATTCAAAGCAGCACGCTGTAAGGATACATACTGCAAAACATTTGTATGAGAACTCTCAGGATGGCTCTGTTTTGCTAGCCGTTACAGTCTTAGATTCACCTTTATGATGTACTGGCAAGAGTCTTTACCCCTGCCATTTCACAGGTTAGTAGTTTAGTTATACTTAAATACAATTCCTCATGGACATTTCTCTATAAAACTTTCTATTTAACTAAGCATTATTACTATGTCTATTGGCTTCAAAATACACAGGGAGAAATAAAAAATATTTACTTTGCAACTTTTCCCATTCTGAAATGGCTTCTCATTTTTCACGTCACATTACGTCTCAGTTGTTGTTTTCTCAGACAAGCAGGGAAACTACCTTGAAAGCTCCTGAAACCTGCCTACAGATGAAGCTGTTTTTGAGAGATGCTTGCCTCTTTGCTGTCTAGGCTGAAAAGATGTGTTATATGTGCTGATTAATGATATTATGAAAGATTAAGTAACTTCAGACAAACTATCCTTTATCTAGTTATTTGTTTGTTATGCATAAATTGAAAAGATGAAAGATTCAAAGCAAACATAAGTGCCTGTCTTCAGGAATTGCTCCTGTGAGAGAAAAAACAGACTTGATAAGACATTTAAGAACATTTTACTAACTCCCTCAAGAGCACCTTGCATGCTCTGATCCATTAGCAGCTTTGCCATTCTAGATCATTAAGCTAATATTTAGAAGCAGCCTAATGCATTTTGGACAAAATGAAAGGTATTAGCAAACCTGCTCCTGCCTGTTTAAATGATAAAAAGAACCTCAGTTTTAGGACTGCCTGCAGCATGGAATCTGTAATTGATGAAGTGATGAGAACAGATCCTTTGTCAAGTGGCAAGTGCCTTAAAAGCCTACTGCCCTGTAGATGGGACCATAACGGGGTTTTCTCTATCGCTATTCCTGAATATTTAACTGGGGCACATCCATTGACTTTCATTTGTATGACTGGACTCAGCGATATGTGGGAATGCAACATACACAGAGAAGGTAAGATTTTTAAACAGAAACTTAGAAAGACAGTTTAAAAATGAGATTATTCTTGAAGTATTACTTAGCAGTCAGGAATATAACATGAAAATACTCTTGGATTTTCTAACTCGTAATTATGTTCATAGAAAGTTTTGGACAACTAACCACTTGTTTGCAGATTCTGAATATACAGTTAAGAGCCATAAATTCTAATCCTCCTGTAAGCCAATGAACATATAAAGTATAATTTTTCTGCATTTCCCTGGTTCTGACACTAAAGAGTGTATATATGAGATTTTACCCCATGTTTTTGTACTTGTAAAATATGTTGCCATGTGACAAAGCACATACAAGAGGTGACCATCAATGCATTTCACATCTGCAGAGAAAAAGGATGAGCAGTCCCTCCCACACTAATGGGAATGATGGAGAAGTTTGCTACAAAGCAGAGGTTAATCAGCATTTTTGAGGAAGTCAAGAGGCAGCTGTGTATTTTTGGGTGGCCATAAAAGAGGAGAAAAATTCACAGAGAAGATGGATTCTTTTGTACTGGATTCATTCCAGCTGTTTGGTGTTTCTAGTAAGTTCGTTTTAAATAATGGGCTTTTCTCATGGCATGCTTTCTACTAGAAATAAAAAGGCATATCTGAACATAACAAAACAAGTTGTTAAACATCTTTTGGCTTCCAGAAATGTGTGCTTTGGGCCAAAGTTTGTGCCCAAGCATGGGACAGTCTCTAGTTTATCCAAACTGTTTTGTCAAATCCCGAAAGAATGTATTGAGCAAATAACTATATTTAGTATGACCGTTCGGTGAAGCACTCAGTGGCAGAACTGTAAATCACTTTGTGGTCGTTTAGAGTTTATATGAAGGTCTGTGACCTGTTTACCTCTCTCGAGGCAAGGTTCTCCAAACACTTTAAGAAATGACTGGTAATAGTACTGGTCCTGAAATCCCAAATCTATCATTTGAGGGAGTACAGCTCAGATGAGAAATTGCTTTTACCCCGAGCCAGTTCTAAAACAGATTATGTTGGCTGTGCTTCCATAAAAAAAAAGAGATCTGTGAAAACAAGGTATCATCAAATCTTCCTCTGCATGGGATAAGTGAAATAAGTGGTGGCAAACTGGATTTATCTGACTACAGATTAATATGCTGTTTCTTGCTGAAAGTTGCCAATTACCACTTCTGATGGGAATGAGAAAGAGCGTGTTAATCCTGACAAACTACAGATCTGAGTAATCATTTCAGTGGCAGATCCAAGAAAGAATCATCTTTTCTCAATTAAAGACATATCTCTCACTTAGTATGGAGCTTATGACGAGGATGATATCTACATGACTTCCCCCTTCTCTCAGCCATGTCTTCATGGGTTTGAGAGAACACAGAGAAATGCTGTCAGTTAAATGCATAAACAGTATAAAGAGACACTGTGTCACCCTTTCATTTTGCCTTTGCTGTTGGTGGTCATAACTTGTGGACATATTTCTTTTTGTCAGTTGTTCAAATAAACTTTCTCCTGCTGTAAGGAATGACTTCAGAGTTTTCACAAAGATATATTTTTGTACAAGGAAAACCCATGTCCTTCAGTCAAGAAGCATTTCCTTTAAAAACATTTACAGATGAAGGAATATAATTGCTCTTTTCCACAGTGCTGAGGCATCCTGATGCAGCCTCATAACTTACAGCAAGACCAAAGCCACACTGAGATTTTACAAAACCGTGGGCTGTGGTGCCCGGAGCATTCAAAACTGGGAGGCAATTTCACTGTCTCAGTTTAAATATCCAGGAAGAAAAAATTAAGAACTTAGAGCTGGATACCTTATCAATCAATTCACAGGCAATTTACCCCACACCAATCTGCATGTCACTGGACACTGAATGTGGCTTGTACCTGCTGATTAATTGAAATCACATGTAGCTTGTCTGTTTACATGTTACAATGCTATTGTAGTAAACCAGATGGGAAACAAATCAATTTGCATAAGGTTTACAGTTCTCTGGATGAACTAGATTACATACTTACACGAGTTTATTTTTGGTTTTAAAGCAACTTAATTAAGCTAGTGCAACTTTTAAGAAAACAGGAAGGTTCAAATTTCCAAAAGATAAACATCTTCTCAATGTTTCATCTTTATTCCTGTGAAATACGTGCATAGAGTTTTCTAATAGTTTCTAGTTTTATAATAATACTTTTAATCTGTGTAAATTATTCAGATTTTCTATTCTGTATTTCTTGAAGTATTTTCAATTTTAAAAATTAATCTGATAGCATGAATACATCTTTAGAACTTTTAGTTGCTTGAAAGTTCCTTTGGCAGTAAGCCACTACAGTGGAGACCAGGAGAGACATAAGTCCAGTGAAATGCAAGTTCCTCTTAGTTACCAACAATATTTCAAAATCTCAGCAACAAAATTGATTAAAAACCCCCAAAAGTTCAGCAAAGCTATTCCATGTGCTGATATTTGCACATCAGAGTAAACCTTATTATTTCAGTGCCATATACCATGGATGAATGACAATGACAATAAAATTTGGCCATATATGAAAAGTTTCCATGTGAAGCTTGAAAATTCTCTCTTTTCCCAGGTATTTGACACATTTTGAGTAAACTATTGATTGTCATATATTTACTTTATGCTTCACAAACAGAATTTGTCATCTAGGGCTCAAAACTGAATAGCACCTCATACATTCAAATCCTGTATTTTAAGTATGATGGGAAAAAATGCCATGCCAGGAAAACACAAGACCAAGTATAACATTATTCATTACTAGTATTAATTTGAAATGTAAAAGTATCAGGGTCTTCTGCAATGTGCTGAGACAAAAAAGAAATTTCTCGTCTCTTATGAGCAATCTTCTAATATTAAAACATATATCTTTTGTATAGATGTTTTGAAATACCCCATAGAAATTTAGATTTCTGCTATGGAAATCTAGAAGATGACTTAGCGAACTTACAGAACTGCAATAATTCTGCGTACAATTATAGACCTTCAAAGAAACACATAAAAAAACCAGCATCACATCATATAGATTGTTACTATGTTTGTCCTGTTGAATTTTTACTGGCCCTTTTAAAAAAAATAGCTGGTCTGTTGTAATTTATTTAGTAAAGCGAGCCAGTCACTTGGTGACTGTGTGGCACATGGTAACAGGTGAGGTCCGCGCTTTTAGAGGCAAATAGGTGCAAGACTTCAAACAGCCACTCCCTGCCCCAGTTCTTTCGGAAACCTCTGTGTGTGATTTCCAGGCTGTGGGCTCAACAGAGCTTAATGAACGTCTATAAGTGAACTTTACCACTGAGGAGCGGAATGCTATCCTTTGTTCAGAGACCTCTTGGGGCTGGGAGCAACACAATGGTAAATACATTTAGCCAGCAAAAAACTGCTCCGGAGTCAGAAACAAATTAAATCTGCATGCCTGTTCTTGCTTCACTAGACTGGAAAAATGTGGCTATGACACTGTAATTAAAAAACAAATGCAGACACACTGCAACCATTGCCTAGCTGCCAAAAAAACAGTTTTGCAGAACTATCAGCAAAACTGTCCAGAAGCCAAATTCTTAAACGCTGAGGAAACTTGCGCTCTCAAAATAGCTCAGGCTACTTTGTTCCATTAACCGCTCTACATAATTAAAGATACTGCTTACAAAAAAAAAGATAAAATTAAACACTAGCACATTTTTTCTTCTATTCTCAATTTTATTATTTCTTGTACATAAAGTGTAGTCAAATGTGTAACAGTAGTTTCTGGTTTTTAATGTCCCATTCATGGCAAAAGAGTCTGGTTTGCAGAGGTGCAAGAGATTAGGGCTGATGTGTGTGATTTTTGTTTTGAAATTAATAAGAATTCTGGTGCTTGCATTTTTTACAATTCTTATGTTAAAATACTTTTTTTTCTAAATAGGACTTATATCTGTGTTACTTGCACATAAACACGTCCTCTAGAGATTTATTAGTAATAAATGTTAACATGTTATGCCTATGTTAACAACCAATTCTGAGATGGAGCATAAGAGCTATTCAGTAGTGTGACATGACAATAACACTGATTTTAAATGAAGAATAAACTATACCTCCTCAACAAGCTAAGTTTGAGATAAAAAGGATTGAGGCATTTATTTATTAAATGTATATATCACAGACTGCATGGGAAGAGACTGTATATTATATCTGATGCTTCTGTGACAGGTTGCACAACATAGATTTCTTCATCTCAAAAGGAAAAAAAAATCCCAGTTCTAGCACAGTGCTTCCAGTCTTTTCCAGATCTATTGAGGAAGGCTGGTACATGAGTAACAAACATTGGGCTTTTGAAACACATGAGCTTTTTATTAGTTTCCTAACTTAGGTAAGTTATGATTCTTTGCTCACTGAAGACAGTGTGAGTCTTTCCATTGATTTTAATGGAGTCAGTCCAGGTCAGTTCTCACTGGGCTTGGCTTTGCTTCATAAGCCAGGTGGTGTGACTGAAGATATCACATCAGTCATACTGTTTGTATTTTAATTAGAAGAGAACATAATAAATCCAATAACTGTATAGATTTTGACTGCATGTTTATGTGCTATCAAGTCCTAATGGAAGTTAGGAAAAACTTTTAAATCTGAAAGTAGGATTATTTATAAAGAAATGAGTGCACATCTACTTTACATACAAGGGATTTTCAGAACCTGTAGATACAGGATGCTGACACATAGTATTAGTTATATTAGTGACAGAGCAATAGGGATTAATCTGTCTTCCAGACATATAAAATACATTTTCAAATTGTCCAGGGAGGATGCAAAGTTCGGAGTAAAGCCCAGTACCTTTTGAGGTCTGATCATGTTTCTGTATTTTTCCCAAACTAAATTTGACAGTTGATGGGTGGATTTGAAACAAGAAACTGGAGGTGAGCTTTACTGCAACTTACTGGGAAGATTCTCCCCAAAAACTGGCATCATATTAACAGCACACCTAATTTACAGTTCTGATGACAAAATCGTGCTGATGATCCAGCAGAATGTATGGAATATGAGGAACAATATTGCAGCAAAGGTCTTAGGAAATCAGACAGGAAAAACATCTATTCAGTCTCTCAGTGGTTCAAAATTTAACTGCATTAAGAATTTTTGAAGCACTTTTTAATTAGTATGTTATGACTACAAAATGGTAACTGACTCAGTGTTGTATCCAGCAGAGATAATTACACAAAAGTTGTTCGACTGAGAACATTGTGCTTTTATCACTGCATGTAATAGTAGGATAATTTTAGTCAGGGAAAGCTGACCCTTATCTAGAACAAAACCTTGTTCATTCAGCCGTCTAAGTAGAAGGCATATCAGAGAACTGAAAAAAAAGGAAAAAAATTAAGTTTAAGATTTAAAATTTAAATATTTAATTAGGAGCACATGAAAGAATTTTTTGTGTGTGTCTAAAGCTATTCGGAGAGTAGATATTTTGAAAACGAAAAGAACCATGGATCATTACTGACAGTGTTAGCTGTCTTCTTCCGTACTCTATGTATATAGAGTACATTTAGATTATGATTAACTTTTCATATTTTTTCCAATATTTCATGTGTCTAGATTTGTTCAACTAAAGAAACACACACCTTGACATGAGAAAACACATGTAGGCTCAGTGAAAATCTCCATCATAAACATTGTTGTTCTGTTATTTTTGTTTTTCATTAATTAACTTGTTTTTATCTGCTGTTGTTAGTTTTGTTTTTGTTTTATCATTAAACATCACTGTGAAGGCAGAGATCTCAAAACTCTTCTTTCCATGAATTTGTACTTGGGAATACATGTCTGGCACTTTTAATATGCCACAGGAAATCAAAGAGTTTGCCTAGAGATTGTTTAGACTGCATTAACAGTCACATTGCAGCAGTAATATCTTCGACGTGAGAAATATGCCTTACTTATTTTAGAAACAATTCCCATGTCAACACTGCCATGGCATTAGTCTAGCAGAATTTGTGATTATGCCCATTAATCCTTGCTCATGTTTAAAAAGCAACGAAGTAAACAAATGTTCTAACCGCCCATCTATAAATGCCAAGTAGCTACAGAATCAAATTTTACAGCTGTAACTAAATGGGAAAAGCTCTTCCGTGGAAAATTAGGCTGAAGCCATTATATTTGAAATCAAACATAGTCTCAGTAGGACAAAAGAGTATCAAACTTGGTCTGCTTTGCCAACTTGATCTTTAAACAAGCTTGGGCACAGAAGGATGCTGAAATTGCTATATCTTATTTCCCTACACATTTTGAATTTTGCAAACAGATACAAAAATAACTCCAAGTGAAATGTGATAGAGGCTAAACTGCTTCACAATGCCCTCAGCCTAATTAAGAACTCGGTACGTTAGCAAAGATGAGCATGGAACAGAACAGCAGGGTGAAATTTACTGCTCTCTCAAGTCTAAAAAAGGAAATTCCTCAAAACCATAAGCTTTATGACAAATTACAAAACTTTAAGTTATTTTTATTTAAAAATATTATTTTCATGACAGATTTGCAGAGATATCCGCTTCTACTTGATGGACTATGTTTTCAAGTTCAAAAGGTGAGATTGCATTTTCCATGCACATTTAAGGTTATCTAGCCATAGTTCAAGCAGAGCCTCCCATCACTGCAGGCATGATAAATAGCCAGCTGCCTCCTCTTACTGCAGTTTACTACATTGCCTCAAGCTCTTCCCCATTAGGGTATCACACACAGTATTTTATTGATTTTGGAAAACAAACTAGGTGGCAAAGGAATGAGTTTTCAAAGATAAGTGGCTTCACTCTACTGTGAAATATCAGCTATAATTCACTCCTTTCCAGGAGTGGAAGAAATGCTGAAGCTGAGCTGGCAAGCAGGATGACCACACCCTAAGGTTAAGCACTAACACAGCAGTCTGAGTCTTTTCACAACTCTACTTATGATCCTAATTTGAGATCTTCACTAGTCTGGACCTTAGTTTTATGCTTATTGTTTGGACATGGAGGGGAGGCTGGAAGAGAAAGAGGAAGCAGAATTGAAGAGGGCACCACAAAGCCAATCCTTATGTGCCTGGGCTGGATATGAGCATTGATTACAGCACATTCGAAAACACCTCTCTCAGTGAGGATTTGGTGTAGTTTGAAATATTCATCATTGTGTTCTGCTGTTACAAGGCACACAGTGCCTGAAACTGGATTAATACTGCAAATAATATCAGAGTCTACAAAAATAATTTCTTACAACAATAATTTTTAAAAAATATAATCGTACAAAGACTACAACTATAATTTCTTTATAGAAATGAAGTGGGGAGTGAGACAAATTTGTTCTTTAAGAGAAGAAAGGAGCCACTACAAGATAGTTGGAGTGACACATCTAATGACATATTTTGTTTTGTGTTTCCGTGCTGTACAGCTGTTTTTTCTGTCGGCTTAAGATAGTGCTTTACTGTTACTGAAGGAATTATTAGTGAAACAGTTGGTTTACCTTGCTTTATTTGAGATATATGCATTAAAAAATGGGAAAAAAGGGTATTTCTGCACTCCTTTGAAGGTCTACATAGATTTTTTCCCTCCCACATTTGTAGGGTTGAATTCTGTAGACTGGTCACCTCAAAGTTCCTCAAATTGATGCAAAAGTGTTCAAGAATTGAAAAGCTGAGCTATTTAATTAGAATACCTTGTGGATAAGATTACAATTTCCAATGGCACTGCATGAAGCAATTACTACAATGGAATAATTTAACTTTTAATTTCTTTTCTGTAACCAGGAGCAATGACTTCAACTGAAAACTTGTTATAAATTTTAAAAAAATGTGGAGAAAGAGCCAGGTATAACTGCTGGCTGAGGCAGGCATACTGAAGTGGTCCTGGGAATGGCAGGAGAAAAAAAAAAGAAAGATGGTTTCTCTGTCTCAGTAACTAATCACTGCGGCCTCTTTTCTTGTATTTTGAGCAAGACAAATAGTCACAAAACAGAGTTATCCCACAAAGACCTCCCCACTTACTACATGCGGAGTCATTGCAGAAAATCTCACCAGGACTTTCCATATCCTCAGACAAGGAAGTGACTCTTTCTTTAACTGTACAACAAAGTTTGACTGCAATACCAATTTTTGAGAAAAAATTACTGCTGAATATTTCATTAATGCATTTCTAAATGAGAAGAGGGGGTCAAGAAATGAGAAAAACACCAGTAGTATAGTTTTCCCAGTGAGTCAATACAATGACTCTTCATGTTTTGTAATTTAGGTTTTCAAAAATTAAGGCTAACTCATTCTTGAATTACTATACGCAGAAGAGGGTTCAATAGCACAGCTGAACTGTCTTGTGTGTTCATTTCTGTAGAAGAACACTAAGGCATTCCTAAAGACTTGATGAAGTTTGCTATTCGTTGCTTCAGGGTTGAGTAATAAACCACTTCTTGCAGCACTCTCCCTGCTCACTGACAACCCATGTTACTCCTAATCCAATTTCCGAAATTTGTTATTCATAATCCAAGAATACCTCAGTTCTGTATGAGTAATGAGATGAGATGCAAAGAACTCTTTGATTAATGGTCACAATGATCTTAAATTTCTTTTCCTACCTAAACAATTACATGATTTTATACTGTCTTGTACCTCCCATTACAAAACTGTTTCTATCCTAATTAGCATCATATTAAGCTGTATCTTTCAGCAAATCCTTGTATGATAGATAGACTTTGTGGTATTATAGAGAAATGAAATATGGATAAAGGAACTATTTATGGTCCTTGGACTTCTTAAACATTAGAGGGCATCATCACTGGCAATTTCTGCTACGGTAGGTCAAGATGATTACAGAAAAACAGAGCAAGCCATTTTTGTTCAGGATTTTGATTATTTACAACAGAAAGAAAGTTTATAGCATCAGCAAATGATATAAAACTACAAAACGGTGCAGGTCCATTATACGGGATTATACTTTAAAATCACTTTCATATGGAGTAAGACACTGAAATTTCAGAGGTATAATAATAAGATACTTCACATAGGTACACAAATCAGCTTCACATGCAATGAGAACAACTGCTTTCAAAATCTCATTGACTTTGCTGAGTGCTGGTGAAAAATACCTTTACCACATCTTGTTTGAAATGTCTTCCAGAAAATTTCTTTCAGTATGCATAACTTGGTATTTTCACTTAATATTTTAATTCTTCCCACTCCTCCCACCCACATCTGATGGCAATGTGCCTATCTGGGCCAGGCAAACAGTTCAGCTGCTTGGCTCTGGAGAGCTGGAGGCAGCGTGTGAGGCAGGGCACCGTGCACCTGGCTGTCCTCCATGGCTACAGGAAAACTACTAAAGAACAGGAAGCCTACTTCCCCCATCTGCCACTGGTCAGCAGCTCTGGAGAGCACCTCTGAAAATATCCAGGCCGTAAGTAAGGTGACAATAATAGTAAATAAAATGTGCTAGGGTCGACTTTCTCTTCCTGCAGTCTTAGCTCACAACTAAATGGCTGAGCTCTCTCCTCACAGAATATAGGGGCCCCTTTCCAGAGTATCCCAGGTCTGTGCCACCTCTGAGCTGTGTCCAAGCACTGAGTGAGAGATGCTGGGGCCATGCTCACAAATAAGCAGCGTGGACAGGTAAGAGCCCATGGAAACCCTGGCTTTACCTGGTTTGCGGTAGAGGTAAAGCCCACAAGCCAAGTCAAGATCACAGCTACTATCCAGAGGGGCTAAGAGTGACATTCATCAAAACAGCATGCAGAAGTGACCTGACTATGTGTGTGCCCTAAGATTTTTACATTTTCAATGCCCAAAGCCTGCTGGTAGTGCAGCTTGCACAGTACACTCACAGAGGCACATGCTCGTCCCAAATTAGGGCAGAAATGATTTCTCAAAAACCTTGAAAATTCTTCTAAATTATGTTTCCCACATTAAGTCACACTAAGCTTTTCATAAACTCTGTCGGAGCACACATCTACCTCTCCTCAGGAACAATCTTTGATAGCTCACATACGTCCATTTGTACACATCAAAATGACATGTACAAAGAAGTTCAAAGCAGGGAAAAAACTGGATAACCTGATACCATATACAAAGAAAAATGTGGCCCATTCTTCTTTCTCTAGCTAATGCTTTGCTGGGTGGCTTTATTAGCTACAGCAGACCTGCTGCATCCTCTGCAAAACATGTAACTTTCCTGTTCCTGACATTCCACAGGCTTCTGCTTTGTGTGAGCAATGCCTGGGTTTCAGTGACTACAGGTGCTAGACACAAAGGAAAGTCTCAGGCACGTACCACAGTTCTCTTCATCAGCCCGGTTCCCGCAGTCATCCTCACCATTACAGTGCAGTTGTTGGGGCAAACACTTTGTGATATTGCCACACGGAAAGTAGCCCAGGGGGCACCTGGTGCCAGCTCCAGAAACATGATCTTCCAAAGAGTCACAGATGACTAAATAGAACAGAAAAAATATGTTTACTTTATGACGTGTTTAAAGGTATTTGATATTATGCCTTTATAAGTACTCATTTACATTTGAATGTGAATATCAAGCAACCAAAATGTATAAATTCATTGGACGTGAAATTACAATTAGTATATGAAGTACTTGTTAAACTTGGCAAAAGTCTTTTATAATGTTAGCTAATTAAAATTTCCTTTGATACAAAGCAAACAGCTAATTCCTCCCTATTTATCCTCATAATAAGATCAAAATGTTAATTATACAAGACAAATGACCTAAGGCCACTATTTTAAAGGATTGTTTCACTTTTCACTAGAAATTAATTTATGATAACAATATACTAGATAAGCTATAGGTATTTCTGCCCATGGAAGGGTGGTTGTAAGTAGATGATCTTTAAGGTCCCTTCCAACCCAAACCATTCTATGACATTAATTTGTGCTGAAATTTTAGACCCAGATAGTTAAGTCCTTTTATACAAAGTCAGATCTGTATATGTTTGATTATATTCTAATTTTAAAGAAATTTCTTGGTGTAAATGGATCAAGGATCAAAGAACAAGGCAACTAAGATCAAATCTGTGACACTGTTTTGCTGGAAATTGAGTAAGACAACATGAAGGGGCCAATTATGAATCCTTCAGAAGAGTTGTCAGTCTGATCCAAAAACTGTGGAGATATTGGTCAGAATATATCAGTGTGAAGTTTAGATACACAGATGCTGTTCTGCTGAGCCAATGCTTTACAGGAAGGGACTTCAGAGAACACAGGACTTCATTCAAGCAGTGCTGAGACGAAAGGTAGAGGGATGCTGATGAGGAACAGCCAGGGCAGCTGGAAGACACTGCCTGTCCTCTGTTCTTCAGTTCTCTGTGCTGCAGCAGCTGCAATTATCCACATTTGCTGATGCATGATGCCTTACCAGTCCCACCAGTGCACCTGAGGGACAAATTCTGACATCATTATATTTTCCAAGAAAGCATGACTGATCTACTGCTTCTGTAATGGATTGCAGGATGCCAAGTCCTGCAATCGTACAACAAGATTTCTTGTTGTATGAGATCAATTTCTTCCCAGGAGCATACCATGGAGAGGGTTTAAAATTACTCTAGAATTAAATTTGCTCAGTCCACAATATATTGGAGATGGAGAAAAGCATCATCAGCACAGAACACTATCCAGTGTTCTGCACTTCCAAAGCTTCAGTAAGCCTACCTAGTATCATTCTGCAAGCGTCTGCTAATTTAATTCTTGAAGCACTTTCGAAAAGGAGTATCACTTTCTTACTAGAGATACCATTTGACTTAATGGATACTGTTACCAAAAACACCGAAAATCAAATACAAGTTCTATTTTAAATTTCATTGCTGTCTTAGAACAATTCAAATATTCTCTACAAACTTTATTAACTGGGATGTGATGCTTGTTCAGATAGTAAACTGCTAATTCTGAAACATGCAACTGTTTTTTCAGGCTATTTTCAAAAGACAAAGTATAAATCTTTTACACAACTTTCCCAGATTAACAAGGAATATGTTCTTTGAAAACATCTGATTTTTTGCACTCATTTTTCTCTTGGACTAAGACAAATCACCTGAAATTCAATCAAGTACTTTAGATTCATAAGAAATCTCTTCCGGAAGAACATTCTTCCAGTTAAACCCTTGACAATGTTTACAACTCTGAAAAATTGAAATGTAAGAGCTGTAGCTGCAGAAAACTAAGATAAATATCCTGTATATGTACAGAATTTTCTTTGCTGTCAGAAGCATCCTGCATAGAAAGTCATACATTCCAGCTAACGACCATGGAATGATTTTGAACAGTTGATTTGCTTTTATCCACAACTGTATAACCTATCCAATTACTAAAAGAGCTTTAGTTCCTTAAGACTTTTATGCATAGGTACCAAAAACAAAGCTACATCCTAATTCCAGGGTGAATTCACACTTGCTTACTGTTCATAAACTTCTCTGCCGTTCTGTGCTTGTATTCAGAACATTATGATTAACTTGTTCCACCCAAAAAAAAGTAGCAAAACAGGCTTATGCAGGCAGAGCGTTAAGCAAACAGAATATGTGTAGTACTTAGCATCTTAAGTCTCTTTCTTAGCAGAAAAGCTGAGCAGGCAACTGAGGCTTCCTTCAGTGCAGTTACCTCTTACAATCTGAGCAACTACCAAACCATCTGGTAAGAGACACCAATACGGAAAAAACCACTATAAATGAAAGCATCCCAAACAAAGCATCAAAAAACCTCTCACATTTTGTCAAGTGTTTTATCCTACACGCTAGAGACATATTTGCACTGATGTGAAACTTGTGCTCAAAGGGGCTGATCTCCATGCAGTTTGCATTTCAAATGAAAGCATTTATCTTCTCACAGTACCATTCAATGGACTTGTACAGTATGTTCCAAAAATTATTATTAACTAGTCAAATAGTATTAATCCCTGAACTAATTAATGAATTTGCTGTTGCATTTTAGAAGTCTGTACCCTGCCGCAAAGAATAAGTCCCTTGTGATGTTTAATGTTTTGAATTGTCTGTACGTTTATAGTCTTGATGATATCTATTCTGAATCTGTGCATTACTCATTTTGAGCTATGTTGGATTACCCTGGCATGTAAATATCTGCCTGGGAAAGGAGATAATAAGGCTTCAAAACTTAACAACATCATCCCAGTTATAAAATCAGTGAAAGCACTGGTCTTTGTCCACTGACTTGTTAATATCACGTTGTTTATGCAAAAAAAGACAGAAGTTTGGACTCTGTTGATTGCAGGAGATTTATGTATGGAAAAGCCCCCAGCTCTCTGAGGAAATATTTGGTAAAGCTGACAAAGGTAGACAGGAGATAAGATGGTAAAAACTGCTGTAAAACACTAGACAATGTTCAAACAATTATCTTTCGGATTGAGGAAATTAAAATTCAGTCTTTTATGTGAGGAAAATGGATAAAGATAGCACCGCAACAACGGCAATTAAAAATTATGGTTCTTGTTTTGCAAATACAGACTTCACTGAAATTGGAGTTCACCATGCCAAGATAATGATCTATCACCCCATCTTTGGGATGTGGTATTAAAGGTGTCGACTTTTCTACATTTGATTGATTTTCCCCTACGAAAAAATTGAACCAATCTTCTTGTATCTTATTCGTCCTTTTTTTTTTTTTAGCAGCTGAAAGAAGATGAAAAGTGATAAACCTGTGACAGTCTTGCTTATATCAGAAGGTTTGCTTTTACAGATACAAAATAAAAAAGCCTCTTTGTATACCTCATACAGAAAATCATCTTCTGCCTTCCTGTGACATAGAGATAATTGCACACATTCCAGCTATTCTGTACCAGAAAATTCCTCTTTCTCATAATGTTCAGCATAAATATTAAAATATTTTCAATGCTTCAAGAACAAATAGAAAAGATATAGGTGAGCTGCTATCAATACAAACAGCAAAACCACAAACAAACCTCTTTCTGACAAGACGCTTGTCTCAATACAGAAAAATGTTCTGCTTAGCAGGGCATGTTCACAATACTGCAAATTAAACATTTCTGACTGTCATTTACTTAGGGTCCCCTGCAATTCCCCAAATTCATCTCAAATTTTCAAAAAGTAAACAAGAATTCCTGTTGTGCACCTTTTAAGCTTGTCCAGACCAGCTGCTTCCAGACGCTTATTGCTATAACGGATGCCTGTGGTGAAGAAGGAAGTGGATAACTTTCCCTGCTTGTCTTTAAATATGAGACTAAGTTAACTCTGCTTTCCTTGGCTAAAGGAATAAGCATGAGTTGGGTTGTCATTTAGTATAGATGGTAAGGCTTTTTCCACTGTTGCATGGATGCAGAATCACTGGGGAAAGAACATGACAGCCCCTCTTTAAGCTCTCATAAAATGAAATCAAAAGAAGGAACGTATTTGGGAAAGCCAAGAACGAGATGTTCCCAGGACAACATGGCTTTGCTTCCAACTAAATTGATTCATTAGGCTTGCTGGTTTTGTGCATTCTTTTAAATACAGAGATTGGGTCACAAGTGCTGTTTGTGAAACCAAATAAGGGATGTATGCACTACAAGAACACAGATTAAACACGGTCACTTGTAGGTTCCATAAAACAAGCAAGTATGACTCTGTGAAGGGAACAGTTCTGGGCTGATGGGACTGAGTCATAAGTCATAAACTAATCAAAGGCATTACTCATTGCTCAGTACCTACTAGTCACACCAGTCTCAACTGTGTCGCATATAGATTCAAATAAAAGCATATCATAATATCAGGAAAATATTTTTGTGTTTTCAAGAATTTGACTAACATGAAATCCAGTGTCATGAATCCAAAATGACTCACAGAATCCATCAGCCAAATAAGCTAACATGTTTTTCCTCATTTTAAGTGAGTTAGCACTTAAAAGTTGTTGAGGAAATCCAATTGCTTCTAAAAAAGGCTCCTTAGATACCAAGAACAGAGGAATGATTATGGTACTGAAGAATCTACCCTGTATTTTTCTGATGGAAAGTTATTTTGCCTACAAAAGACCAAGTTCTTCAAAGAGATTCATGCAAAACTGGTGTCACTTTTCCCATCTCATACAACTTATTTTAGTTGCTGTACTTCTAGACACAGTGGGAGATGGGCTGGAGAAACAGAAGACTGAAAATATTCTTGCTTTGACACAAAATGCTTTGTCCAAATAAAACAGAGTTAACACAGAAAGTATTGAAGTTAAAATTGATTTCACCTGTAATTTTTGTGCTGTCTTGAATACTTCAAGCTGACAGTTGATTAAAAAATATCCCCTTCTGCTCAAAGGGCTTTGAAAAACCTTTAGCATAATATAGAACAGGTCTCATAGGTCTATTACCTTCATTTTTAAAGATTAATCATCAGAACAAGGTTATAAAAGTTTATAACTATGAATTAATTTAACTTACAAGATGTTTAATAAATCACTAACAAAGGATAGTGGTGACTAGTGACTGACCAACTTCCATCAGATGCATTTAAAACCAAATAACAGAAAAAAAGAAGATACAGCAACTTGAAAAGATCTTTTAAAAAAATAATTTGTTGTCTGAATTTGACCATTACAACAATATGTAGATGTGAGTGAAGAGACACAGTTCATTCTTAGATTAATTTTCCTGGTTTTGTTCAGAATGTTCAGCTTCTTTCCACTAAACAAGGGATTTTTGAGTAATATATGGCTGAGACAAGGATGAAGTTAGTCCATTGTATTTCAGGATAGAAATAAAAAGTTAACTTTTGCATAATTTCATTTAACTTTTAATAACTTTATCAGTGAGAGTGCATTTTTTTTTCACTATGCAATTTTATTAAGACTCTCCTAGAATTTTCTTTTAGGAGAAGCTTTCTAGTGATATCTGGGAATACGTAACAGGAATCCCATATTATGGAAATGTCAATAAAAACAAATTTTAAACTGTGCATAAATAGCATATTGAAAATAGATTCCAGCTTCATACAAGAACAAAACAGAGTTTATACACTGTATTTTAGTGCTGCTAATGTACACACACTTGGAGTAAACCCTTGGGCAAAATTTGTAGACCAAAATAGACCTTGCTCTAGTGGCAATAGATTCTTCAGCGTTAATCCTTGAGGCAAAGTGTCTGTGGCTTAAAGGATTTAAACATCTGTACAGGGTACTCACAGAAATATAATTAATCAAACTGTTAACACCACACCGCCTTTTCTGTAATTTGCTCCTCTGCTTTGGTAGTTTTTCAGCCCTGATGTCCATAACATTTTCTAAACTTATGTATTGCATATGCATTGTGTTTTTAATTTTAGGTTTGATTGGGTGCAAGTCACACAGTGTCATTTATTCAGAATGACAGATTCATTTCTAAAACACTAGCAATTTTTTTATGTTTAGCTGTTACTTTTGCAACCAGAAATATTCTTTCAGTTTTATTGCATTACATTTATCTTTAGCAAACTATATTAGATGTCAGTCTAGGAATATGTAGTACTTGAACTACACACCTAAGTTTATGTTTGCTTCCATCAAACACAATACTGTGCAATGGATTTCAGCAAAAAAATGGTGCATATATTATGACTGTTACATGCCAATCTGGTAATTATCTTGGATTTTAATTTCATAGAGGACCTTTATATCTTGCTGTGGGTTTCATTTCAGAAGCATTTTCCAAAGCAGAAAATTTGTACTATCTTTTCGAAAGTATCACCTCCAATCTCATAACAACGTCACTCGTTATCCGTTATGCCACAGATAATTCAGTCTAATTAATCCTGTTATAGGGTCGGTAGATCCTTGTTGTCTAACTGCCAGATAAATCCACTCCAGGGCCAGAAACTGCCAGTAGAGCAACTGAGATGGGTGACATGGCACCTGGCCAGAGGATTTGGCTTTTACACCTTTTATTAATTTGTCATTTTGTTCTGCTTGCGCAGAAACTGGGATAAAAAGATTCTGATGCGCATAAAGATCTGAAAGAGATAATACCTCTAAAAGCCCCAATATGAACTAAAATAAGTTGCATCTGAAACCTCAAATTTTGTAGGGCATTCCCAGAGGATGAGGGTTCAGCACAACGTCTAACAAAGACACAAATTAATGAACAGAGCCAAACTTTTCTGTCACTCCACTTCCCCTTTTCTTCCTCTCCCTCAAATAAACAGAATTTAAATGATATCTGACTACTATTTCTGTTTAGAAACAAGTTCTAGCTCCATATTCTGACATGATTTCCCATAGAAAATACATCAAGGTAAGCTTTCCTTTGCCCCTGTGTTTTTTTGCATCAGTGTAACTCCTCAACTTCACTAATTTCTTTTTCACAGCAGAGCAATATCAAGTTGAAAGCTGGACATACGGAACACTAGGGTGTTCAAGTGCTCTTAGGTGTTGAATAAAAACGAAGGCACCAGTCCAAATGTGTTAAATACACTGTGCTAGTCAGTACCATCCCACCCGGAAGGCCTGGAAAGGGAATGGTTAGCCATCAAAATAAAGGAAACTCCTCTCCCAGGAGTTAATTCTTTCTCACAACCACTACTGAGTGTGTTTGGCCTGGTTCTTTGAGCCCCAAAGAGAAAAGAAATTTGTTGCAAGTAATGTTTTTTTCCCCTTCATTTGAAACACAGCATTTATGAGCTAATGATTTAAACACATGCAATTAAAAAAAATAATTAAAAAAGATATCTGAAGCCTCATACCTGGAATGGCATTTTCAAAGTTTTGTAATCCTAGGGTAAAAAGTTTCTTCTATCGCAGTATATGCCAAGTATCTTACATTTATTTTTGTATCTTATAACATACTCAGTAGTAAGCTAATGAAGGTTCTTTTTTTTAAAATCTGAGCGATCCAATAATTGAAAATTTACCTTAGCCAAAAAGATTGACAGATGTTTATCAATAAATTAGTGTCCCTCAAGCAACAATCTTTCACCTCATCTAAACAACCAGCATTCCGAATTTCAATACATCAGGACAGTATTTAGAGATTACTGTAAAGAAGTTCATTTCAGGCTTGCTGCTTTCAGCAAGTTAATCCAGTCAGCCACGCATAAAGTAAGCAAAAGTGAAACACTGACTAGCGAAAACTAAATTATTTAAATTAACAAACAACAGACATTTGTAATATTTCTCTTAAGTTTCCATAAACAAAAGGCAGATTTAAGTGACTTCATGACACCATATCGTATACAGGAGGAAGTTTGTGTACATGTGCATTCATGCATGGAAGTAAAAGGAAATCCAGCAGATGACACAGAAAGTACTGGTAGCAAAGCCTTAAGAGAAAGCTGCAATGAAAAAGGGAATGAAATTAGAGAGGCAAAGAACATGGAAATTACTTGCTGATATTCAGATTGTAGGATATTCTGAGAACACATTATTTGCAAAAGAGCAGATCAGCAAAGAATTACCTGGGTATCATTAACGTGTCCCCAAGGCAGAAACAAGATCATAATCTACTGCCTAACTTTTCTTCTGTCAAAAAGGGCAAGTCTGTCTTCTATTTTTTTCCTGTTGAGCATCTACACTCTCACCCCCACCCCAAACCAGAAGATATAGCTAAGTTATACAATTTATTCCAACTTTGGTATGTTCTGGTGATGGGGAAAAAGACCCCACAAAATCCCAGCAACTTGGGAGAATGACCATCTTGCAGTGCTGATGATAGAAAAATAGGTTTGAGAACAGCCAGCCCAAACAGCCTGAGGAAAAGAACCTGAAGGGTGGCAGTGGGAGATTCTATTATCTCTTTCTCCATCTTCTTTTGCTCTCTAGTCTCTTATTTTGCTACAGAGTCACTAGAACTAAGCAAGCTGCACATCAGCCGCAGTTCCAGATTCCACTATTTTTACTCTTCTCCCAAGCAGCACAATCTTAAGTAAGTCTTAATAAAATAATCTCAGTCACGCTTTTTCTAAGACTCCAGACAGAGAAAAAAGTGTTTTGGGAGCCCTGAAAAAGTATTTGAAATATGAAACATAATCTTCTTTTTTTTCTCATTTTCTTCTTTCTCCCTTTATTGTGGTTTTAGTAAAGACTAAAAGGATTGCAGTGATAGTTCTTACAATGGAACTAAGCCAGCATAATTTGAAGCGAAGCTCTGAAGCACACTCAAGATTAATTTTGTAACAATGAAAATATATTATGTCTTGGTGAGCCAGAGACAGGATTATCTGATACATTTTATTTATTCACATATTTTTGTTACTAAGAACCATTTATAACTATTAAGAATTTATATTTAATATAGAACTACAAGTTCAGATTTGGGAGGTGGCTGTGCCCTGTGCCCTATAAATCTATGAGATTCCACACCCCTGAAGTATTATAAAATATAGAACCCTTTGTTGTTCTGTTTTGAAGTAAAATAATTTGAAAGTATTTTAGCAAATCTGTTTTCTAAGAGCTCATAGAACTATTTTGCAAAAAATGAATTTGCAGAATGTACTTAAATAATGCATTATTATTGGATTCTAACTCATTAATGTTTGGTTTGATTTAAAAATCACAAGTTTTCCAATCTCTGCTGTATCCTACTATGAGTACACATAACTTACCACTAAAAGTTGTGACATTCCAGTTACAGTGCATAAAACAGAAATTATCTCAATTTAATAGGATTTCTGACTTTAGTAAAGTGAATGATGTTAGCTGGTCAAACCACAGAACTAGGGAATCATTTAGGTTGGAAAAAACCTCTCAGATTGTGTAGTCCAGCTGTTTGGACCCCATGACCAGAGACATCTGACTGGCTTCTTCTTTTGCAGGCTATATCAAAATGTGCATGGAGACTAAGAGCAATAGATCTTTAAATTATAACTTGTAAATTTTATACCTTTAATAATGTACATAAAGAAATGTCAGATTAGCAGCACATATTTGTAAGCTGTTTGGATATCCCGGCTAGAAAATATAACAAAAATAGCATTCAGAAGCGTGCCTCTGTTTTAGATGCACTTTGGCTAAGCAATATTTTTGCATGGATTGCTGTGGATTTAACCTCCACATAGTCTATAGTTCCTCCTTCACTTCCTTTCATGTCACTTCATCTAACATAAAAGAGTCTGTTCCTGACACTGTTTTCTCACTGCCACCACTGAGAACCTGCTCTGTGGAACCAATCTAGAAACCAAGAAACCAATCTAGTTAAATGATGATGTGAAAGCAGTGAATACATAAATGAAAGATTTAAAAAGAAAAAGAAACACCTCATGTGTGATATAAGTCTTAGTAGAAAAGCCAACTATTCCATACCTGTTTCTGACATGTTTTTGGAAAGGTAGAAAGTGGCTGTACTCTTTCTGCATGGTGCTGAGAATCCACACTGAAGACAAAGCAGGTCTTATGAATGAATGTTTGCAGTGTTATTTGAATATTAGACAAGAATTCGTGTCTGAAAACCGATGTCTATAATTTCTAGGTAAGACTACGTAACAGCTGATTCACATGTTTTAACATGGAATTGAACCCAGAAAATTACATCAAGGAGCGTATTTTTATGGTAGATGGGCCTTCTTGAATCAAACCTCTAAAAGTGCAGATCATCTTTGTCAACTGTATTGCTATTAAGTGCTCCAGACTGATCAAGGCATTCAATCATGTGGCTTTTAAATCCATTAATGAAGTCCTTTTCTTCCCCATACACACAAATTTTGGTTTTAACTATGATGTAGGCAGAACTTAAGTTTCATTAAGGAATGCTGCTCTTAGCTTATTCCAAAGAGGAGCTGATCTATTCCTATCTACTTTTTTTTTAAATTGCAACTGAAAAACATAACAAAACAGGGCAAAAATATATTTCTAAGTTTAAAAATACCACTTCCACCCTTCCCAGCACTATGCCTTTTTCCCTACATTGAGCATAATATTGACAATCAGGTCTGTGATGGGAAAAGTCTCTTCTCCCACGTCAAGCCAGTTATTCCTTCTGCAGAACAGAGGGGAAAGAGGTGATGATCACCCACTTTGACAGACCCATGCATATCTTTGAGCCTCAGTGACTGTACAGTCTCTCCCACTCCTGGTGCTGTATTGACACTTGATCTTCTCTGGAAGAAACAATTACTGAACTGAGAAAAATAATTCTGACCAAATAAAGCCTCAGGATTTATGCAGAGCAGACAGGCGGAACACAATGACCTGTGTTACAGGGGACTGGGTGATTTAACATTCTCTCTGGATAAACTCTGCTAAGTGATCTCACGGGCACAGATCCCTCAGGATCAGCGTAACTGCTGCTGGGCTCTTCCTCCCGCTGCCTGCTCACCCTCTCCCCCCGACACGAGGTCAGCCTGTCCTCCCAGGGCTGGATCTCCCCATCAGGCCACAGCTGATGGCTCCTTAGACTCGTTCAAACACCTGCCTTCCCAGTAGTCTTTCTTCCCGCTGTATTTGTCTTGCCCTGCCACACCAGTCAGCTGCAGGCTGGATCCCTCATGAGCGTTGGGGGATACACAGCAGGGAGCGAGCACAATACTGTGCATTACTTCTTTGCTCATACACAGCCACTTTACGTGCAACATCAGTTATTAGCAACATCTAATCTACTTCTGTATTCAAACTCAAGATCTTTAAATTTCATACATTTCTGATAACACACCCCCATGTAATACTAAAGGCATTTTATCTATGCTTTGATTAGTCTTCTAGACTTCTAGTCTTACTGGCATCTTGCTGCTTAGTCTACAGTTTAACCACTTAGAAGCTACGATATTAAATTCCTAATTAGTTCCTCATACAGCCACAATAATTAGGCTTCCCGCTTTTAAGTATTCAGAGATTGCTTAGATTACAGTTTAGAATATGATATTATTGCCCAGATGGGGAGCTGAGACGTGAACATATGTATGGCAAGGGTTTCTGCTAATTTTAGGTTTTTACTTTCAGAATCAGTTTCACAGACTACTTAAAGCACTGCTTTTACAGATGTCAGTGGTAGCCATGAAATGAACACTGCCACATCATGATGATCAAGCCAAAACCCCCAGAAAATCTGCTATGTAATTATTATCCATTTGTAAGGCATTTAGAGCAAGAAACAGCAAGAGAAATGTTTTCCACAGCAGAGTTCAGTCAGCTTCATGAAATGGCTTTCATTTTGTAATCCCCAGCTTCATCCACATTTTATTGTAATCTTCTACAGCAAATGAAGAAGGGGTCACACAGGCAAAATGATTCACCATAATTTTTGATTCATCCTTTTAATGCAGGACATAAAGCATGTGTTTTTGTGGAGTTATAACATGAAGAAAATTCAGTATGAGCACATAGGACAAATTAAGATTGCATCCTTTGCCTAAATTCCTAAGCACTGAGTTTACAAAATTAACAACTTTCTCTGACATAGATAACATTAACTATTAGAAGAGGAAGTCAGTTTCCCTCCAGCATTTAATAACACGACACCATGCTGCAGCACTAGTTCAGATCCTTTAGCTCTCCAGACCTTTGTTTTTTGAGAGGGTAGAGTGATCTGGCAGTGCTAATTACCAGCCTCTGAGCAGAGGTGTTACTCAGGAGGAGACATTTTGAAAGAAGACAGCAAGTCACAGGACAATCTTGGGCTTTGTTCTGGCTTTGTAACACAGTGCTTGCCCCAGCAAGCACAGCTCCTTTTTCTGCTCAGTCTCATCTTTGCCTCACCCTGGCTGCTTCACTCCCATCCTTTCTTGCCTGATCACTACCTGCTTCCCATCATCTCATCCCCTTCTTTCTGCACAGAATCCTAGTTCTGATCTCACCATCCTCTGTTTTCATTTTTCCACATGCTCACTACCCTCTCTCAGATCTCCCTGTCCTCCTTTAATTAATTTACCGTTTCCTGCTGGCTCCCTGTCTCACATCTCTTTCCTCAGTCTCTACTCTCCCAGACTAACAGTCCTCCTGATTTCCATTTTCCCTTTCTAAGTAGCATTAGTCTTTTCCCTCACCTCTCTCTTCCATTATCCCATCTACCTGTCCGTTTAGTCTCTGCTTTCATTCTCCTTTTTCAGTCCTTCCCAATACATTTTCACCTCCTCTGTCTTTCAGACACAACAATTATGACTTCCTGATCCTCTCAGCTTCCTGTGCCTCCCAGCCTTGCATCAGACATTTCAAAGTCTGATTTGATGGCTTCAAAGTCATGGCACTCAACAGAAAAACTGTGCTGAGATGATTGGTGACAGCTCTTCTGAGTGACACACTGGTGTCTAGCAACAAGTAAGATCTATTAGAAAAGGTTATTTTTACTTTACTGCAACCAGGCTTGAACAGCTTCATCAGTTCTAGTGGGATGGCCCGTCAGAGGATTGTCTCTCAGGCACTGTGATATTGTAGAGGGATTCTTCAAAAGTACTTACTTGTTTAAGAAAATGCTTTGCTTAATACGAGATTATCCAAATTGATCAATGTAGGCAAAATACCAATATCTCGCATTCAGAAAAAAAATTTGGTAAAGTTTTGCTTGTTTTCTTGATCAAGGTCCACAGATTGCATGTAAAATTTTAAATTTAATTTAAATGGTTCAAGTCTGGTAGGGCTGCTATAAACCGTCATTACAGTTTTTCAACTTCGATAGCTCCTGGTGCTCTTAACAAAGAGGTGAAAACATTCTTGCCCAAACAGCAGTTGCAGGATATAACTTTCAAAGCTTCAGTTTATCATTGTGTAGATTTTTCACTACCCTCTAACTGATATTAGAGTAAAATTTCCTCAGGAAATCTAGCCTGAGTCCCTGATTTCCTGTAAATATACCGATTTTCATGTTATGCATATACATATTCTCACAGGATGCACATTGTTCTTCTAACTACAGGAAAGCCAGTCAGGTTAATGCCCAAATTAAATGAAAGAAATAACCAAATATTATTATTATTACACAATGATTATTTGAGCTTGTGCAAAGGCTGATGTAATTTCACTTTCCTATTTACAAATCTGGAAGGAATCTTAAAATATGTTACAAACTATGTAAACAGGAGCACAACCATAAACTTGCAATTTTCCAAAGGATTCAGGGTTGTCTCTTTCCCACATCTGACAGAAAGCATTTGGTATAAAAGATCTTGGCCTTGAAAACAGCTGTCACCTGCACAAAGTACCAGAACAAGTAATGAGATTCAGATGGTTTAAAGAAAGTTTTCCTTGGCATTTTAAACTGAGGGTAAAGGAAGGAAAAAAGTATGAGCGGAGAACAGAAAGAGGAGGCAAAGGGAACTGCAGAAATAGGATTGGAAACATCAGTTAGAGGCACAGAGCATAAACGGTTAAAATAGTAAGAGTTGTAATTGTTTTTCACAAGGAGCCTGCCCAATCCCTTTTGGATCTCCCTTTGAATACTTTTCAATACTAATGTTCTTCTGTTTTGCTTAATGATTGATACACGAATTGTTTGAGATCCTGTCACTTAGCCAAGGTCCAGGAGGATAAAATAGCTTTTGTCCCCAGAAAGCCAATCAAAGGGACGTTAAAGGCACAACCCTGCACTACAGTGGTTGCAGCAATTCCAGCTGATTATTTTGCTAAGAGAAAAGATGCAGCAGCAGCCAGTGCAATGCCAGCCACACACCTGAAGTGACCTGCCAGCTTTGCAAGGGAGGTGACCCACCCAGGCAGATCATCCTGGCTACACATCCAGCGCTGCCAGTTCCACAGCCAGAGTCTGAATTTGCTTTTCTCTGTGCTATAAGGACTACTGTTGTGCTGACAAAAAAAACCTGATATAAATGCTGCTTTGTTTTCATAGAAACCTTCTACCTGGGATAGCGTATTCCACTTAGGAAGATAGTCAGGCGGTTGCCAGTGCATAAAAAGCTCAATTGCTTGAATTAGTTTGATTATTTAGATTTTGGAGGGAAAGGTTTTCATATATATAAAAAAGATTTAATGAAGCATCTCAAGGAAGAGAGTAAAATAAAAAAGCGACCGAAGGTATTTTTGTACTACTTTAGCTGTTGAATGGAAAACTAAAGAGACACAGCTTGAATGGATATGGGTAAATCAGACAAGAGTAGCTTTTATAAGATATAGATTCCTTATTTGACTTTTTAAAGAATTAGGAGGATCCGTGATATTGTAGAAATTAAAAAAAAAAATACCAGCACACCAAAAAACCCCAAACATAAAAACCTCCACAACAAAATGCACCTGAACTTGTAGCAGTTTACCAAAGAAAGCCCCACAAAAATCCAGTTTCTAAGGACAGCTGTACTTACTCCAGAAATGTTTAGTATCAGCTAGCCTTAAGGCTTGAGCAGAGCTTAAGTCTACTGAGCAGATGAAATCAGCTTGTAGGTGTGGTTATAATTTGCATTGCTGGCTAAAACTCCGAAAGGCAGTGAAACTGTGAACTGTGCACTGAGCAAGGTGAGGAGATGTGACACTAAACAGGAGCTGATTTTGGTGCAAAACGGAGCACTAACAGGTGGCAGAGGCTCCAGGCACGAATGTGCTTTAATCTACGAATGCACTGCTTCTCATTTTAACAAATCTAGATGTGCCATGTGGTTTTCTTATAATATACCATACACGATGAGCCAATGAACACCTAGAAAGGTAATGGCCATCATAACTAGTAGGGCTGTAGGCATTCACAGTCCTCATCTGCTACCCTACTTTGCAGTATGCTTTAATATATTTCAATAGGTTTTATAAACTCCATAGCAGAGATGAATTTAACAGCAGAAATTAGAACAACAATTTGCACATCTTTTATGAATGTTTCTATGTTTTAATGTTTTGGCATAGAAAACAGTAATGGAAAAAGGCTTAATTCATTGAAAACAAATTTATTCTGCATAACTGGAAGTACTACCTTTAAATATTGAATTGTAGCTCATGGATAATGCAGGTGTATATGAAACCAGACCTTGTTCACAGGTTTGATACGATCTCATTACTGTTGCTTTCTTAATTTCAAAAACATTAATATCATCTTTCTTTTCATGCATGCAGCTTGCAATTATGTATTCCTCCAAAACATAAAAGAACTGCTTAGAGTTTTTCCACTGATTTAACTGAGCTTTGCAACTGTAAAAATAACTGTGTATGGAGCTGTATTTCCCAAACTCCTAGTGCAGGCAATACCCCTTACAAATCTTATCTTAAGCAGCATCATATGAACACGTGAACCCCAAAAGGTTTCATTTACAAGCAGGAGAGAGAACAAGCTGTTCCACAATACAGAAGAAGGTGACAGAATTCAGCCTTTTGCTCCTATTAGTTTAACAAAACTCTTCATGCCATAAAGAGTCTTTTTTTCATCTACAAAACTAATGAAACACTATTTTAGTATTGACATTGTGAAACGGAAAGAAATTTATAGTAATTACAACAAAGGAAAATTATAACCATCAGGATGTTCAACATAGATCAGCATCAGCAGCTTCACAGGGACAGCTTTACCAAGTCATAAGAAGCACTTAAAAACAGGGTACTCAAATGAAATGAAGAAAACACTACTAAAGTAAGCAGAATGTCCGGTGTAACTCCCACCACACTGAAGTGATTTGCATCTGAAGGAAAACTAAAATTGAATTCAGTCTCCCTCCTGCATGCTATACTGCCTATCATGCTGAAAATTCCTATTACCTGAACACAATCTGCCCTTTGAGAGCTACCTCTTCTAGTAGCACTTGAACAGTATCACTTCAAACTACTGAACTGAGTCTAAAATGCAGATTTCATGGCACCTGAGATGAGTCAGTTCTGTAGGTACCTCCAGTAAATATTTACAGCAAGTATATCTGCAATGTTTAAGCTGTTTCAAATTTTTAAATTTCAGCTCATAACTATTAATAGTAACTCTCAAGGCATTAAGTGCAAAAACATCTGATCCTCACATGTAGCTAGCAACCTTGAGAGACTGCATTACACTTCGATTCTATTGAAAAATAATTGACATGAAGAAATGTAAAATAACACTGAGGTATCATAATATTTAAAATAAATCGGCTCCTGAAGTTTATCAGCTATCTGCGTTGCAATGCTTAAAACACGAAAGCAAGCTAGGGACACTTACCCTTGGTACCAATAAGCAAGAACATATAGAAGCAGCAGTTGGGTGTCATATCTGTCGTTCAGCAATTCAATGAATAAAGTCAATGAATGTTGTCCTTTGAATTGCACACCAGCCAGAGTGCTGCTCTCACAGTCTGCCTCTGAGAGCCTTCAGCAGCGTGTGAAGCAAACTCCCTTCTCTCCCTGCCTTCCTCCCTACTCGCCTTTGCTCTAGGTGTCCCTCTCTCCCCCCTCTCTGGCACACAGGCACATGAAAGTTTCCAGGATCACACTGTCTCCTCAGGCTCTGCCTTGCAGGATGGGATCTGCTGTGTGGCAGGCAAAGGCTGGGCTGTGTGCATGGACACGGCTCTGCCCCAAGGAGAGCTGCTGCTGCTGCTGCTGCGCAAAACTCAGCCAGGTCCCAAGAACTGTCATCAATAGTTCAATATTTTTTCCTTCTCTTTTTTTCTCTTCCTAAAATTGCAATGCTGCAAAGAGGTCTGAGAAGCACAGTTTTATTTTGTCAAATTTGAAACCAAATGTTTTCTGTAGTTTAGATAAAAACTGGAGGTTTTTCAAGTAAGGGGAAGTGAAATTTATAAATACAGTCCCTTTGTAGCAATCCAGACACTCACTGAAATACAGGAAAAAGCACAATGTAATTTATTTCCAATATCAGCATGTCACTACTTTTACACACTAACCACTCTTCATGACTAATGCTAAGGAAAACAATCTGAAAGAACAGAGAAGGGTGTTCAAAAACTTATTCTTTATGAGGAAAAGTTTTTTCACAGATTTTTGTGTTACTTGTATACTTTGAGACATTCCTGTCTGGAATTCCTTGATTTTACTGTCACCAGTAGACCATGGCATTCCCCATCACATAAACAGTCACATGGTTAAAATCTGTTTTATGATGTGAAGGCTAACATTTAGCAGCACAGCAAGACATGCTTCAAAACAAGTTGATCAGTTGTTTTTTTTTGTTTTTTTTGTTTTTTTTTTTTTTCGGAAAAATCTTGTTAGATTCAACAGCTTGTCAGAGTGCCAATGGTCAGAAAGCACTGGTAACCTGTGAGCAGCTATGTCGGGTACTGAAGGAAAAGAGCTTCTCAGCCTGAGGAAATATGTGCATACATGAACACATCCACAAAATGGTGAATTTAGAAAATGAGAAAAATCTCTATCACAGTCAAAAGCTAAGTCCACACTGTTGCTATGGCAAAGTTGTCTACAAAATAGACATTATGAACTGCCAGTCTCTTGATCGTAGTATAAAAGAATACAAAACAGAGAGGGGTTTACAAAAAGGTTGTTGTCTATGGAAATCCCAAGAAATACTTTGACATCTACTATAACAGCACCAGTAATAGGCAATGTACAGGCAAAGATGGATCAAATGCATTAGACACCCATAAAATATTTCTTTTATAAGGTAGGGACTAGCTTTTGAGCATCTCAAGTAAGATCACACTTGCTTCAAACAACTGTTTAAGAGTTAATCTAACTCTTACATACTCTAGGGGTAATGCCTGAGCTGAAAAGCTCTTCCAAGATGAGAAAATAGAAGAAGAAACTGAACCAAGAAAGTGAAGAATAAGTAAAATATTCTTTCAAGGAAAAGTAAAATAAAAGCTTTACCTCTTCAGTGCAGGGTGAGACAGAACTTACATTCTAAAGAAAGGATTTTCTTTCTTGTGTAGTTTCCTCTGTGGCTTTCTGCTGCTGATCTAGTCATAACTACTCGAGATGTGTAGGAACCGTACACGTGCTTGGAATAGATCCTTTCATCCGGTGATATAATAAATCAAGCAAGCTGCTTCTTCAAAAAGCAGTCTGACCCACTACAAAAGTTCAAGATATTCTACCTCAGAGTAAACAGGGAAAACCCCCAAATGTGGTATATACCACTCACACATATTTTCTGAAGCTCAGCCCCAGTGGGAGTTGTCACTTTTCAGCCTTCCTCTTTTTCAAGGACCTTTAGCAAGGATACTCATGAAAGTTAATTTTGCTACAAAGAAACACTTGCTCTATGGAAAATCCACTGAGATCTTCCCTCTTCTAAACTTCTTACACATAAAGAAGCAGCAGCAGTTTCCAGCCCATTCTCTCAGCATAATTATATTTAAATCAAGAAGCTAGAGTTACAAACACACGCATTGCTGAACTGTGGAACGCAGAGCAGAAAAAGGAGGAGAGACCAGCTTTTGAAAAATAGTTTTGGCTTACCCTTCTTGAATGCATTTTTGCTTCTTATTAGGAGAAACATGTCTGTGTATCAGAAAGGCAATAAGTGTTTCCCTCCTGACTAAAATGTAAAAGGTTATCGCATGCTGGTGTTTAAGAATGCTCTTCAAGAAAACAATAGGCTTTATACGCTAATTCCTTACACAGCAAAGAAATAAATCATCAGAATCGCATTTTTTTCAAACAGCTTTGAGAAGACATTGGACTTCATTGGGACGGTCTGTATTTGCTTTTATTTCTACCTACAGCAATGCTACAATTGAAATTCAGTCGAAAGAGTATCTAAACTGAAGGAGCGTAATTGTCAGATCTGTGGGGGACAACCCACTCCAAACATTCAACAAACATTGTGCCACCAAACCACAAACTAACAGAGTACATCAATGTTTCATTAAATCCAAATAATTACCATTTGCTATCAAAAAGAGTCACGTCATGTTTCTATGAGAAAGTGCTCAAAATCAAATTTTGAACTTAGAATTAAATAACTGCAATTATTAGACACTTTCAAATAAGTTGCTAGTGAAGTTCCAGCACCTTGTAGTCTTTTTTCCATTGTTCTCATCAGGTCCTAAGTAGAAGGAACTTCATAGACATAAAGGAATCATAGCTGCATGCACCACTATTGTAATTTTCATTATTAAAAATAAAAATACACTAAGCTGTGAATCTGCTACCATGGAAATAAGGGTTTTTTTCAGCTTGAAGTAAAAGGTTTACTTATCCACAGGCTGCAGCTATTCTTTCAAAGGTTAACAAATATTTTACACCAAACTCTGGCTCAATGCTACAACTGATAAGTTTCAAGCAGATGCAGTATAGGTAGGAGAAAAGTTGTATCTCTAAGTTTTAGCATACATGAGGCAGATAGATTCAGTCAAAATCTACCTGTTCCATGGTTCTCCAAGTACTGAGTAGTATGGATCTCAGATACACTTCTGCTCTTTCGTAATGCTGGAATTTTCCTTGGTTTTATTAGGAATGCTTTCAAGGATGCTTTATGTCATGCATCAAATCAAAGACCCACAAGACAATTGCTGTGCCAATGGTAGTTTTATTACTGAGAGCTGCTCATAAAGCAAAGCACATTTTTAGCTGAAAATACTGACTAGATTGTCAGCTGTTTTGCTGTTCTAGTGAAACACAAGAAGTGCAGAATGAAGCACTGAAAGTAAAACTGGGCCCATGTTTCCATCTGCAGTCATGAAGAACATGTAGTTCATATTTAGAAATGACAGCCTAAGAAGCAACACTCTCGTTTTCTGAGCCATTTGATGACCAAATTCTAGGTTTTGTATTTTAGCTATGTGAATAACTAATGTACAGGCAAGGCTTCAGAACACAGCATTTAAAATCTAAATCCTTCCTCATGCACATCAATCCTCCAATCCAAAAGATTTAGCTGTGCAAACAAACATAACTGGCTTAATTATATTTAATTTACACTGCTTTCAAAGCTGTGTCAGTGTACTTTGCAGACAGTACAACTGAGAATAAGACATTCTTATTTTACAGGGCATCTCTTACCTTTAGAGGATATATTCCTCATTTAACACCTACATCCAGGTTCCCAGAGCTCAGAGCAAAGCAAACTAAAGGACCTCTTAAGAGCAGCACAAGAATGTCTAAGCACAGAAAGATAGCAAAGACCTCATTTACAGCAGCTCTTTCCAAACATTGAGCTGTACTGCAGTACCTTTATCTATCTCTCTATCTCATATACTTGTGCCTCAAGCAGTACTATAAGAATGGGCTATTTTTTGGTAAAGATCACTCTTCCCATTTCACAATTACAGAGATTTAATAGGGTCTACCTCCCAAAACCTGAAGAGCCTGGGACACCTGACCTAATGGGCCAGGCTAACTGAGCAGGCACCTGTGCTGTAGGACCTCCTGAATCCTCAATTCCCTCTCCAGACACTTTTTATCAGCACAGCTGCAGCTAAGATGGGATTACTGGCACTTATATTTGGAGAAAGGAGAGAGACATTCCTCTGTTGGAAAAACTACCTGAGCTAGATGTTCTGGCCCAGAAGGCTTTACTACAGGAACAGCGCAGAAACCTTTATTTTTTCAGTGGAAATGTATATCCATCAAGAGTCTTAAAACAGAAATCAGTTCTGCCAAGTTATTTTAAGCTGAAGATATTGTACAAAATTTGGCTCTAGTGACAGCTCCCAGCTGCAGAGTGGTCATAGCTCCTCTGCTAGGTCTCAGGCTGCAGCTACAGAGGGGAACACGGACAACGAATTTCACTTTTCCACAAGAAAAAGGCAGACAGAAGAGGAGAGATTAATGAATGACTATTCTTCCCTTACATGTCTTTTCTTTGTAGATGGGACAGTAGATTGGCTGAAGACAATGGTGTATGAGCAGGGGTAATTTAGGTCTGAGCTCATTGAAATGCCTCTTCTGCAAAAGTACCCTCTGCCACTGGGTGCTTTGGTGACCCTGCCCAGCTGTCCTTCTACAGCTGGTATGAAGGAAGGCCACAGTCAGAGCAAACTCACTCATTGCCTCCCTCATTTTCCTCAGTTTTCTCCAGCTGCTTGTTCCAGCTGGGTGTTTTGACTAAATCAAATAAAACCTCACCAGTATGCCTGACTCAAAGCTGCCGCTGGAATGTAGAAAGTACATTTTCTGAAAAACAACCAAACATAAAAGCATTGCTAATGATATCTCTTCCTAACCAGCCATTTCCAGTCTTTTGACTGATTAAAGATTGCAACAGTATTTTTATGACTCTGTATGATTACAGGTATGATGTCAATGGCTTTGGTAAGTTATTATAGCATTTGGGAACATTATAGGAACTGTATATGACATCTTGCTTTTTCAATATGATTCTTTCCAAGTTACCTCTGTCTTTCATACTTGAGGCAGTGCAATTTTTGTTTTACAGCACCTAAGATTCTAGAAGATAAGGCAGACTTCCCAAGTACAAATAGCTGAATATCAAAAGTGCAAAGTTCATAAAATATTCACTAGGAATTTATTTACATATTTGAACATGAGATTGTACCAAACATATAAACATCAACAATTTTTACTTCAATAGAATGTACTCCAGAAAAATATAGTATATAAAGTTTTGAGAATGGAAGGTGTTTCAATAACTCAGCTATGAAACCTTTCTGTTAGAGAATTATCAAAGCCAACTTTAAAGTCAGAGAGAAATTGATGTGTGGTAGCAGAATGGCAATACATTTGGGCTGTCTATCACCTGGATTAAGAAATTATCCACCAAGAGCCTTCTAAACTGTTTACAGTTTGCTTACTCATCAATGCCTTTACATGTGAACTCACAATGCTCCCTTCAAGGAAAAAGCTGAATTCAGGAAATATTTAACCAAAAATCAAGAAAAGGAACAATTAGACATGTAGGATAAACACATGTTAAAGTGAACAAAAAAAACCCGACCCCAAAACACAATAACATTCCCCAAAACTCGTAAGAAGTGAGGAGGAAGAGGACGAGAGTTACAGGATGAGGAAGCAGGGCTTATTAGAGGGGAAATACCTAATATAAGAAGACACTATCAGAAGTGAGAACCACTGAAATGAAGAATGCATTTGAGACATTATTTGTAGGACTATCCATACCCACAGTTTACCACTGCACTGTCGTGAAGAAAATAAATTCTCTAAAATGAACCCACATTTTGTGAAGTAGGTATGGTTTCCAATCCAGTGCCTTTATGTAATGCCTTAATTTACAATTCTAATTTTGTATTTCTGAAACAGCCTACAAAAAACAGAACAGAGACAGCAGAAGGCAGCTGTGAAATTCAGAAATCGCAAGGTCGTTGCTATATAATTACAAGTGATCAGTATCATAACATCCTCCTAATACTGGTAAATATTTAGGACCTAAATTCACTGGAGCTTTGAGTTCTTTGTTTGGAGTACTATTTAGATTGTTCTTTTACCCAAGATACACATTGGATGCAATCAGCAAATAAGTATAACATTTTACTGTATCTAATACTGTAGCTTTTGAGAAGTATAAAATGAAAATTGCTCGGAAGAGCTAGCAAAGATGTTGGGTTTGGGGACAACTGATACCCTGTCGTGAAGGAGCTTATATTAGCAGAGTTTTTTTATTTAGGTGAACTTTTCTGCCTTTCTTTCAACAAAATTGTACATGGAAGAAAATCCATATTTCTTTGAGCAGCTTGAACCAAAATGAGAAATTGATTTCAATATTAAGCATACAGTTCTAAACCCCTGGGAGTAATACAAGTGGAGAAAACCTTTTCAAAGTAACCATGCTGAATATATGGTTAAACCATGGCAAGCTATGACTTACGATCCAGTTTTTTTTATTTTCTTATTTTGTTTTCTGATTTTGTTTTGAAACATAGCTGAAATTCACAGGTTTGAAAGACTAACAGTTTTACATTTCAAGTAAAAATATTTGCTGTTTTCCCCAAGTGTCTGGCTGACTGACACTATAAAAATAATTTTTTCCCCTTGATGGTATTTATTTCCAATATTCTTGAGTTTTCTAATATCATTGAGAATATAAAGTATAATCTTTTATTTAAGAGTAAGATAACATCAAAGAATGCATTTAGCCTGGCTTTTTATTTTATCCCAGGACGATTTCTATGTTAATTATAGGAAATATTTTTTATGGTAGGGATAATAAAACAAAAATTCTAGACAAGTGCTTGAGCAGCTAGAATTGTAGTGGCATACTGCGTTTTGTGCTGTCTTTCTGGCTGAGTCTGGGATTATTTTTTTGTTCAGGAACGTAGCTTCGTTAAAAGAAACAGCTCATCCTGTTACCCTTGATCCCTTGTGTACTCGTCTCAGACATGAGAGCGTTGAATGAAATTTTTCTCACCTCGCTCAAAAGCCTTAAACGCTGGGCTCCGACATGAAAGGAGGCAACACAATCAGTACTGCTTGGTGCTGACACACGCTCGTATTAAAGGAAACAGCAGGGGCCATCATTATGTTTTGTGTGGAGTCTGACTCCATTTTGTCCTACAGGTGTGCTCTGAAATTAAGTCTTCAGAGGGCTCAGGCAGATGAATACCTAGTTTCTGCATTCTGTTGAAGTAAAGTGAAATAAAACTTGCAGATAATGAACTGTGTCTCCAGTGGCCCGAAAGCAGCAATTTAGCAATGAATTTTACTTGTATAGATGCTCTGGGATTTCAAAAAGCTGATACAGTTTTTAGCTTCAGCCTTTATTGCTTGCTTAAAAGATGTGGTGCATATCCAAAGGTTTTGATCTCACACAATTTAATATATGTTTTTTGATTATCTACATTTCTAGCCATCAGCTTTAATCGTCAGATCTCTGAGGAAAAACAGATTAATAATTATTATTCCTTTTCTGACTTTTTAATTGCCCAAAATGTTTAAACAAATAAATAGGAACTCATGTGTAGTATTCTAAGAACCAAAAATTATTGTATTTCTCATGCTTTATCCAGGCATCATTTAAATGCCCAGTAGTGTTGTCCTCTTCTGGGTCTCTCTTTCTCTATAAATATATAAAGCCTTTGAATTTTCTATTATAAAAGATGAACCAATACCTGTGTGCTGAAGTAGTTTTAGCTTAAATAGTTGCATTCCAATAATAGAGAGTATAATCCGAAACCCCAAAGCAGAAGGCATTCTGCATACAGACTATCCACAACAACCATAGATAGAGGTACTCTGGTGTCCTTCCAGAACAAGGTGGGAAATTTGTACCTTTTTTAAAAGAAGTATTTGTAACGTGCAATCAAAACCCATGGTGGGACTCCATGAAAATATCTACCCGGTTTTAAAATCAGATAGCTCAAAGTGTAACTGTTGCTTGTTGCAGCAGTATTAAAATCTAGCTATCTGCTCTCTCTCTTTCTGTATAATCTCTTTCATTGACAAGCGTTGCAGGTCAAATCCTTCTTAGGACTTCCCAACATCAGGCAAGATATAAGTCTGAGTAAGTTTTATTAAAAGTAAGCAAGTCACAAGATTTTTCTCAGAGGTTTTCTTCATGGCCGGATCATGGAAAGTCATGGAAAAATCAAGGTGAGGCAGGCAATCCTCCAAACATTTTTGAAATACTTTTTTTTGTCTTGCTTTAAATAAAATCGGTGTTTCTTTTGGCATAAGATTCCCATTTTGGTCATGTGGTTTTAGCTATGTGTATTACTGCATGTGCCTTAAAAATGTTGCATCTTGGATGCAATGATGCACAAATTTTTCCTTTGGGGCAAGTTTTCCTCTCCTGTTTATTTCCTCATGAGATGAAATAAAAAATATCACAAAATCCTTTGATGAGCTGCCACCTTTAGGCAGTCATTATTCCCTGCATGCTTATTACATGTACATGGTTTTTATTTCTTCTTTATAGCATCTGCATGCGGTTTAACAAACCCCAAAACGGTCTGAAACTTCTGACATGTTTGGACAAAATGCAGCTGCAGGAAAGCTTTGGCTCAAAAACTCTGTGCAGTACAAAAAATAAAAATAGCAGGCTTCAAAAAAGCAGACTTCATAAATCAGAGGTTTCATAGATGAAGTCTTCTGGGATACTGGTCTAAAAAAAAACCCTGATGAAATCTGGCAGCTCCTTAGTGATGCAGTATTTAGAATAAAAGTGTAAACAATACTATTCTGGGGGGAAGAAAGGCAGAGTAGTGAAAAAATAAGATAGGTTTAACCAGTAATTTTTAATTCTTTAGTGCAGGAAAGAACTGCACAGGAAATTTGAACTAAATCATATTGTTGAAGATGATCTATACCTAGAAAAGTATAGATCAGGGATGCTGGCCAAAATCAAATAACCAAAGGAAAAACCAAGGTGCAACTAGAGAGGGACATCAAGAGGAACAAGAAATTGTTGGACACATAGTTCAAAAGAAAGGACAAAACTGGGGCTGTGCTTACCTTTAAATGTCTTGTGAAGGCTCTTCAGTGTAACTGCATTTAAGAGTTTTTAATGCTCTTTATCTGGATGTTTTCACTCAAAAGTTCAAGGTGATCAGCTGGCCAACATAAGAGCAACAAATAGAGGCAAGTAGGTAAAGAACATTTTGGGGTACATGTAAACAAATCTAACATCTTTCTACTGCTTTGGCCCAAATGATCTTCAGCCCAAGGTGCCTTGAACATCTGGCTAAGTCAATTACAGAGTTTAATGATTATCTTTGCACACAGTCAGGTTCACGAATACTTGGCCTACTTTCCTGACAGTTTCTATAAATTTAAATTAGTGAAAAGGGAAGTTAAAAACTAGGAAAAAAATGCTGAGAACACGCTAAAAAATAATACAAGATCTTTAGTGAGTTGCTTGCTCTACTTTCTCAAAATAGAGTTCAAAAGGTAACTTGATTATAAGCACTTTCCTGCAAAGTTACTTCTGCTGGGTAGTAATGGGATATTTAATATAGCAGAGAAAGATGTAATATGAAACAGCGGCGAAGAGTTGAAAGCCAGATAAGCACAAACTAGAAATAATTCATGACTTTCTAATAATGGGGATAGTTAGTCAGTAGAATAAATGACCACAGGAAACACTATATAAACTATGCTTTATACATATATAGTTTGGGCTCATTTGGGGGAAATTTCTGTAGAATGATTGCTATATTCCCTCTTCCCTACAGCTATTGCTTGCAGACTTAAAACTTGTAAAATTCTTCTCATTTATCTATTTGGCCAAAAATGACATAAGTACACTTTCCATTTGGAACCATGATGGCACACAGAAGCCCTAGGTTACATTTCAGAACAGACAATATATATTTATTACTTATTGCCTGATCAGAATTTGAGTACTTTACAGCTAAGACACGCATACTTTATTTGGATTATAATGAGTTGATAAAAGCCAGAAATGTCATTTGTCATGTAAACATACATAGTTTATGGCATGGCAAACACTGTAATGTAGAATTGCATTCATTCACAGATGCTGTGTAGATGCCACTGAGAATTTGGGAAAACTCTGCTCCTTTATTTTAAAGACTGAAAACATCATCATACTCCCCAAAACTGTCATATTTTTTCAGTGTCCTTTTCAGCACAAGTCCAACTCAGTACATGAAACTGCAAGCTAAAGTTTAGCACAGTCCACATAGCAACTTCGTGGGTATTGCTACTCAATAGTTCAAAAGTTGTCAATTAAAAGTGTGAACAAGAGATGAAGAAAAGATAGGGGAATCTTCAGGTGTGAATGTGTAATATATTTGGAACCAGCAGGCAAGGCTGGTGTAAAAATAGAACAAACAAGTTTAATCAAGTCACAATAGAGCTATTGAAAGTTTGCTTTGAAGCAGAATTTACCACGATAAGAGCTCTGATAATGCCTATTAAAGAGACCACTGAGGCAGCAAGAAGTTTTTTTTGCCTTGTATATGCCTCAAAGACTTACATATAGAGGTTGTGCTATGACAGCATGATGAAAGAGTTACTGAGCATTAGCAGAGGCAAAGCTTGTGACTTCATGGGAGTGGTTCCTTCCCTTGGAAACAGTCAACAAACCCTGTTTGTTTCAGCAAAGCTGAGGTGTATTGCAGCTTTTCCTAAGATGAACCAGCGGCAATGGTCAGATCAGTCAGGTTTTCTTTTGTCTCTTCATCCAAAGTTTTGAGAATGAAACCAAAGGAAGTCCAAGTCAAGCAGTACTTATTTCATTGATTTTATGTTTGGGTTTTTTTTTTCTCCCCACTTCGAGAGGTGCTATTTGCAAAATGTTTAATTCCTTCATAAGCTGGCAAGGCAATTTTTACTTGAACATCGCACTAACAATGGTCAGCAGGTTTGAAAAACCTTTATACAAATAGAGGAACTAATTTACTTGTCTTTGGTGCTGTATAAATACCTTTATAAATGTTTAACTACCTATAAGTGATATTGCAGAATTCCATTCTAGTAGTGGTGCACTAAAACCATTAGTATTTCCTTGGGACACAGATCAAGAACTACCTACAGAAGAAACAGTAACGCTTTTCTGTCAGCCTCCACATTTTAATTTTGTTGAGATTCCACTTTTGTGTATGGTCAAAAAATCTCTGCAAATCTTGGGGGTTATAGATGTACTTTTCATAAATCCATATATTGGTAAATGGAAAATTTGAATACAATTGCTAGTAGCAACCTGTATTTCCATTTATTTGAAGGCTACGATTTTGTCAAAACATTGCATTAAACTAATAAGCAGTTTCAAACGATCAATGCAAGCCAATTAAATGTGACTCCACATTTCTAGACAACAAGCAGAGAGTCACATTTAAATTGAGATTTCATTCAGCAAGGACATAAGCCCCTCTTCCACATGGCCTATAAAATTAACTGGGTACAATATACCCCATGCAGATTGGCAGCTCCCTCTCTGTAGGGGCCCAAAAAAATACAATCAGCAGGCACTCTGAAAGCTCTGAAGTGTGTTAGAACAATGTACTTTGCCATGTTTCAAGATTGGCAAAATTTCACGTGACATAGGAGTTGATCATCCAAAATCTCCCCATGTGGCGCGGCCAGCGATTATGAGCCGCATATCCCACTTCCTTTGCCACCCTAAGACTCACTTATGATTAGAACAAGGACACTGTGGAAGATGCAGCATGCCACAGGCACAGAGAAAACATTTGCATTTACCTGTGTGGTTTGTTTCCTCACTCTCCCACTCTTGTGTGCTGTCCAGTGGTTTTCATAAGAGCGCATGGACTTTCCATGGCATCTGCACGAAGCTGCTCCTGAATGCAGTGACTGCATTTCTTGGTCCTGTTAGAAGGGGCGTGGAGTCAGCTGATGCGTGCCACCTCAAATAGACCCAGGCCTCCCCCTCATAGCAGGGGTGTAATTTCACTCACAACTGGGCACAGTTCTGAGACTGCTAAGCCTCATGCGGTTTCCTAACTGGGTTTATGTCGTGGGCCACAGATGGTGAGCAAGTATTTCTGATTTGTGAGACGATTGGACAGCCATTAGGCTTGCCCTGATAAAGAAATGCCAGTTTATATGTGGAGTTGGAGTAGAAATCCCTTTCAGCATTCCTTCGTACGTTTAATGTCAGCATCCTTGCTGTCTATTCAGTTGGTAAATTCCCCAAACAACAGTCATAAAAAAGAAGGGCTGCTCTCACATGACACTTCTAAAGAGATCTCAGGCTTTGTCATAAAAGCTCTGCACACCAGCAATGCCTATGAAGCTCATATGTGACCCTCCCATAGTTTCTTTGACTAAGGCCATCAAGGGATGCTCAGTTGCTCTGTAATGATTCAGAGAGCAATACCTAAAGGAGTTCCTATCACTAGTGTAGAGACTAGAGGTTAAACTGAGTCACATAATCCTTACTGGCCTCTAAATCCATTTTTTTTTTCCAAGAATAAAGATATCGGATCAATTTAAATGTTTCATCCAGGCAATTTGATTAGACAACAAATACAGCTGAGCCAAAAAATGTGGGTAGCAGGCTTCCTAATATCGCTGATTACTGGTGTATAGAAACAATGAGAAGACTCTAAGACTGTTTCTTTGTACTGCCTTGTATCACCAGCTCCTTCTACAAAAGAAAAAAAAAAAAGGAAGAAAAGCAAATTATTGAAGCAGAAAAAGCTAATTCAGATATTCCAGCTTCAGGCACCTAATCTAGATGTCTGTAATAGGAACCTCATGTTCCTGTGTTTCCAGTGAAATTTACAAGGATTATTCTAAATGTCTTCATTCTATTGGAAAGCTCTACTGACTACAGGGAGCTGTGATAGGGTACTTGGAGTTAGCTTCTATATATGCACTCCCAGAAGTTCTAAACAGCCATTATAAAATGCTGGAGACTGCTGAAGGCTGATGTTTACATTTTTACTCATAGACACCAAATATTCTTGCTAACATCGTATTTGAAGTCTGCCAGACTGCTTTCAATTTGGCTCGAGATAATCTGTTTGATGAAAACAACCATCTCGGCATTCCTGTGATGTTTCTTGTTTTTTTACTTCTCTCCACTTATGGCCTCCTTTATTACATGCCACGTGTATTTTCCTAGAGAAAGAATTGCTGTTTAGCAAGTATTGTAGTCTCCTTGTGCTGGAAACTATACAAGCTCTTGCCCAGAACTACCATTAAATCAAGTATATTGCTTAAAAAAGATCAACTGAGTTAACTTTGAAGTTCTTTTTAAAATATATGTTGAGTAGTATAACTTATTCAAGTTTAGGTTTTAAAATATTTGGTTGTACGTAACTATTTTAATGGCAAGTAATAAAAGAATGTAAGAATAACAATGCATTAGTTTATTTTGTCTTTTTAAGAATAATTGATTTCTGGGGGCATTCAGAGCAGGTGCAGGTGTCTTATGCTAGTTTGTTGTTCAGTTCCTTGCTGGGTGCCTCTGTGAAAATTAAGAGTAGGAAATAGCAGGGAAAAAAAGGAGTGACTCTCACTGGTGGCAATTGCTTCCCTAAGGACCCACCACAGCAACAGTATTAGGGTTTTCTTGAAATTATATTGGGGTCTGCAAGTGAAAAATGCCATGAGCTGCTCTGACTTAGCTGAAGAAATTTTTGAGGTAAAGAGTTTCAGTGAGTTCCCTGGAGATTCGATTTCTTTTTTTTTTTTTCTTTCTTTTGTAGAACATACAATTTCAGTACAAGGGATCGATGAAGAAAGAAGATTACATCTTGTGCAATGCTTTTCCTGCAGGGAAAGTTATACTATTATGACTTTGATCCTACAATCAGATTTGGCAGCACGAAATTCTAGCTAGCACACAGATGGGCAACAATACAAAACTGTAGAACTGGAAAACAGATTTGTTTTGGACTCTTCTTTAAAAAGCACAGCACTCTCCTGCACAGACATTTTCATCAGCCAATTCATTCTAAGACTGAAGAAAAACCATCAAGAAAAGTCGCTATGTTTTCTGTCTTTCAGTATGCTGGACAGTCAGCACTGGTAGAGATGCTTATTGATCATTCTTCCAGATTTAATGGACCAAGATTTAAATAGCTAAATATATTTTGGTTCTGGCAGAGGTGTGAAATACTTCGATTTTGTTTTGCTTCCTTTGTGGAATATACTCTTCCCATATTAAAAGCAGTTAATGAAATTTCCTTTTGCTTAATATTCTTTTAAAATATGACATAATATAAATTATCCTAAGGAAGCAAAAAAATCCTCCTTGGTACAGGAATTTCAGAGATCAGTTTTATGAACTCAGGGAACATTGATTTTTAATTACATTATTTCAACAGAAAGATAGCAAGTATGTTGTACTGATGTACTAACTGAAAATAGTGCCCACACTTCTCTAATTTAATTACCATCCCAATAAAAAGATAGTGCTGTTACTCTTCTTTTTCTTTTATTGTTACTGACATATCTTTTCCACAGAATCTTCTTTTCTCGCCTTTGCAAATTCTATAGATTTTCTTAGTGATCAAAAATCGACTCACCATGACTCAATCTTGATGTCTTTGATTCAAATCCTTTACTGTGATCCAGCTGCTGGGTTTAGTGGTAGTAGCTTCAACTGGACCCCATGACTACTCTGTTCACCTAAGCAAAAGTGAGAGGTGAAAAAAAGAAAGCAGTTTGAGATTGCTCCAAGATTTTAGCATTTGTCTGCTTAAAATCTTCCTGTACTCATGCTGTTTGTAATAGGGAATGACAAAATATTTAGTTGCTTCATAAATGCAGAATACCACGTGTCTCAGCCTGTTAGTACAACAAAACTACTGACAATATGGTTTATGAAAAACTATACTGAACTGCTAACAGTGGAAAGATTCAGCATTCATGCTGAATACTAATCACTTTTTTAAGCAATTTAATTTTCATGGGATAGCTGATATAAATATGTCTCTCATACTAATTAACAAATATTCTGAGGAAAATATAATTGATTGCAATTTATCTTCCAAATGAATACAAAACATTTTTTGTTTAACTTTACTTGAATTTCACAGATAATCTTATTCCTTTTTCATTCTTAAAATTTTCAATACTTGTGATAAGGTAGAATGGGTATTAAAAACTCTCTTATTTTTATTATAATTTTGAGTAATAGTGCATGCCATTAGCCAAACTTAGCATTTCTTTAGTCTGAGCGGTGAGGTAACACCTGGAAAGAAGACACCTACATTAACAGTTGTTTACATATTTTTACCATAACTGAGATTTAAAATGAAGACAGTTTTCTTGTGCTTAGTTAAAAATAAAAGCTAAATAGCACCAACTTGACATGCAGGTGATGAAATTGTCTCAGACCACAGAGAAAATATGAAACAAAGGGTAAAAATCTCAAATCCATGTGGGTATTCACTTCAAAACTGAAGGGCAATTAAAAAACAAAGACTTTTTAAACCACTTCTTGCACAATTTTTGTGTACATTAACATGTAAAACCATTGGAGAAGAATAATTATATTTGCAACTGTTACAGGAAAAGGTCTGAAACAAACATTTTCTGATCAGTATTGCCTCCAGTGTGGTCCTGGCATCTCTTGCAATAAGGTTTCTCTTGTATTTTCTGAACGATTGCTGCTTCAAGTCACTGACAGTTCATATGATTTAGTGTCTATCTCACAGTTTTAAATCTTTAATAACTGTTTAATGCATGGTGTCTGACATCAGAATGTACTTTAAACAGAGTAACTTCCAGTAATAGATGTAATTAAAATGAAAGATCATGAACCAGGAATATTGAGCATCTGATAATTGCACACTTTGTCTGAATATTGTTAAATCTAAAGTAGTTATGTTAATTTTTTATTAACTTTCCCTTAACTGATATGCAAATAAAGACTGTTGCTTTGAAAAGTGTTTTATTTCACCTCTAGTAGACAGCTTCTGATGTCACATAACATTTTAGAGAGTAATGCAAGTACTTCCTCCAGCAGTCTGTTCCTGTAACATTAGTCAGCCACAATAGGCTGAAGAATGTGGAGTACTAGAGGTGGTCCTTAATAAAACTGTTTGTTGCTCTCACGATGGAAAGTAGCAGTTATTTCTGATGAAGTTAAGATCCGTCTCCCACTCTACTCCCTAAAACCTTCCATGATCTGCACAGAGGGAGAACAGGAGCTAACATGCATTTTGCAGAACAGCCACTGGGATCAGTGAAAAACAATGCCAGCCTCAAAGCCTTGTGCTTGTGGCTGATGGCCATACCAACTGTTTTTCTACCCTCTGCTTGGGGAAATAGAAATGCAAGCTCTGTGTCAGAATCTTGTTCAAAGTTACTCATAAATTTACATTTTGCTACATAAATTTAGATAGTGTAGAACTTAAATGCTTCTGGGTTTAAGAGGCACCTAATAATGCAATAGTTTCTTTGTAAGTATTTAAAATAAAAGTAACATACATTTTCCAGAGAACTAATTTTTCACACGCACCTGCACAAACAGATATTTGTGGTAGTCCCAGAAGTAGCTATCAAATCCACACTTATTATTTTATTTAGCTGAGGTGTTGCAGTTTCCTTCAGTTTACTGGTGGATAGCAATGATGACTATCTCTTCCAGGAGACAGCATCTTTGCCTATTGAAAGTTCATCAGAATTATCCCAAATTAGTTATTTGTATGGCAAGAATATGTATGTTCTATGTATGTAGACTGATAAATTTTGTTTGCAATCAACTTAATCGTGTATGAAACGCTGGTAATTGGAAAGGGCTCCTAATTCAGTACCTAAATATGGCTTCAAAAGGAAAGAAGAAAAGAAGATTGATTTCCTATATTCTGACTCAGGCATGGGCAAGTATGCATATAGAGAGGATATGATCAAAGCTTGTTATCATAACTGATGAACAGAAAGAATTCTGGTTTGCATATGTGAACTACCCATCTCTAGGTCAGCCATGTTTGGCTTGCCAGATTTCACTTATATAAAGGCAAAGGAGGTGAAGGTCACTGATTTACACAGGAATTTTAATTTCAGAAACTCCCTTTATCACTCCACTGAAGAAGTGTATGAAAAATATACTGATCCCCAGTGCTATAGAATGTGTTAATATGTCATTAAAAGCAAAAGGAACAAAAATATATTCAAGGATTTGACAAGTCAGACTTGCAGAGCTCTTCTCGAACGGGTATGTTTTTTCCTTCCCATCATAACTTCTCCATGAAACCATTCATAGATTTTAAGTCTCCAAAGTTTATCTTATAATTAACATGAAGTTTTGCCAGGAGCAATAATGTTCCTTTCTCTTGCTTATCCAAGAAATTCCATTTAAAGTCTTTGAAATTTTTCTGACTAAGTCAAGGGACTGAAATCAGAGAAGATAAAAAATTTGTCCTTTCTATTTTGCTCTGAATTTCTAGCTACCTGCTAAAAGTTTCTTGCACTTGGGAGTCTCATTTAATGTTGCTCACGTCTTCTCTTTTTTCCTTCTGGGACACACCATCATTTTCGGTGCATATTAACATCTCTTAATTACCTCAAACTTCCCCTTAGACAGTGAAATCCCTTTCTCAATTACTATAAGCATACCTAATAAGATTAGCTTACACAGACAACTTTTCTTATTTTTTGCAGCTTGTTCCATCTTTCCATAGTATTTCATCTGATAACAGACTTGTTTTCTGTTTCCTTGTCACCTGCACAAGTGGAGTAACATATTGCCAGTCCTTAGCTGAACAGGACTCATCTTCGATTTCAGTGATGTCTCTGCCTACCACACCAGCCATGTAGAAAGTATCTTTCAGGCAAGGATGTTTTTCTATCCACACTAAGCCTTAAAAAACTTCAAATTTTCAAATCTTATTTCCCCTTCTCCTTTGTTCATAGAGCCAGAGGAAAAAAAAAAAACCCAGAAAGTGCTCTAAAGGTGGTACGATGCAGTTCATAGTTTTGGGACTGAAAAGGACAAAAAATGGATTAAAAATGGCTTGTGCATTAAAATGACAAAGGCTCTCAGTTTTGGTAATTTACTATAATGATGGTCAGGTGTCTGTATGAGTCTCTGAAGCGAACAAAGAAATCTTAGTGTGATATTCATCCTATTGTCTCTGCAAGGTGTGTTGATAATAATTTGAACGTCATTTAGCAATTACAGCTCTTTCATTTTTTAATAAAATAGAGGTAGTGTTTTTAGGTGATGAAGACTTCAAGTATATGCAGATAGTTGTGATTTATGCTTAATATTGGTGCAAGAGTGAACAAAATAGCAAGAACCTCAGCTAGAACTATTCAGGCACATTCAAGGTATTCTTGGAATGAAAGATTCATCTGAATGAACTCATCTGACTCCAGGGAAAATGTATAATCATATTTTGTAGAATTAAATTATAACCTCACTGCTTGCTATATTATGGTTAGGACATAAAAGATATAACATTTTTCTCTCCCAGTATTCAATTTCTTTCAGACTCTGAATCTAGCCTGACTGCACTTAACAGCATGTCTCTGCTAACAAAGACGAAGAGTTGCAACAAACATTTATCTGAAAATATTTTTACATAATTCATATTCTGATGTTTACTTGGTTCCTTATGTCCCGGGTTCTTCAAATAATATAGAACTGTTCACATGTTTCAAGCCAGACATACACTGCAATATACAGGGCTGTGCACAATACTATAGTTTGAGGTCATACGTTATCAAAATGGACTTATTGCACCATCTGTCTACATACCCAATGCTAGTATAATATTCTTTATTTGCATATATTTAGTTATATAATTCATTAAACTTTACTATATGAAATAATATAAGCAACTCTCACCCTTTTTATTCATAAACTCCCCCAAAGCAGGTTTCAGGTCACATATTGGCTCTCTGCAAGGTGGGCTTTGAAGATAACTATTTAATTTTCTCTTCTTTCTCTCTTGACCCCATTGAAATATGGGAAAGCTTAGCATTAAGAACTGTGTAGCTCAGCAGCTGCATGTTAACACAATGTTTTGAAATATGGTGTAACATCAGTACAGCAAGAACAAATGGACTTAGAATCTATACTTTTTGACACTCCTGCCCTCCCCGCCCCC
>VZTF01000165.1:1253758-1372202 GCA_013397755.1 Cnemophilus loriae
AAAAAATGGAATGTTAAATGTGGGATTTGTGCATGTAAAAGCAAATATTCACTCCAAAATACATCCTAGTTCTCAAGGTGAAATAAAAAGCACTCTAACAAAATGTCTTGCTGTTTGTTGGATGTCTAGGGGTACAGGACACTTAGCAGAGGTGCCAGAATACTATTGAACTATTCTCAGAAGACATTGACCTTCTGCAACACCTACTGAATATTCTCAGAAGGAATGGAAACTAATGAGGAGGTATGGAAATGTGACCTCCATAAGTAAATCCTTCTGCTGTGTCTATTTGCTGTGCAATTGTGAACCTTAAAAAGCATGGGGAGAAGGGAGGGAGAAAGCAAAAAGAGCAGGCATAGCTGCCATTTGGCCAGCTTGCAATTTATGTCAGCAGCTAAGCTGTGAACAGACCATTGGCACCAACATGGTACATAAGACTTGTCTCCTATTCCCTTCTTAATATTACCTCTCACAGTCCAATAGCCAAAAGTTAATAATAGGTTAACAAAACGGTTTATAGATAAAGAAGCTGTGTGCCTGCCCTGCATGCACAAGGTATCTAGTGAGCAATATGACTATTTATTATAATTCTATGCTTTGAATAAAGTATTTGTTTTTCCTGAGTGATTAATTTTCCCTTTATTCAGCTCTGACTCCTGAACACCAGATCACAGACTGTTCTTCTTACCTCTCTTATAGTTCTCAGAGTATTTATAGCAGTGGTACACTTTACCATTGAAACTTGAAACCTGTTTTTCCCTTCCCATCTCCTCTTTTTCTTATTCTACTCCCTTACATTTTAATCCCTTTTTCTCTTTCCTGTAACCTTCCCCCAAATTTTTACCAGTGCCTACATATTCTCTTCCATTGCCCCTTTTTTCATGCTGTCTTGCTTTTATGCCCCTGCCTTTCTTCTATTTTCTCCCGCCTTGTTTCCTTTTACTCTCTGTGGAGGGGCTTGTATTAACCCACAGAAAACAAAGTGGCCAGTGCCCTCCCCAGTTCTGCAAGCTCTTGGGCTCTGAACAGTCTGTCCCAGAAAGCTTCAGGGCCTGCGTTCTCCCCTCCTCTGGGACATATCCCCAGAGTTATACGAGATGAATCGTTGATTTATAAGTGGATAGGAGCTGCATGTTAAATTATAATGTGATTTTAAGATGAAGATGAGAGTTAAAAAATGTAAAGAAGTGAATAAAAGATCTGGAAGTTCCTAAAAGCAACTTTAGCCTAGAGTTTTAAAAGAAAATCAACTACAAATTTAATACTGAACAAACTAGTAGTTGCCATTTCCACTATGAAACTCCCAGGTTTTCTGTTGCTTTTATGAAAGGCTCTCCTGTCAGAAAACAACATTACATAGCATCACTAGATTTTTTTTGAATAGCACTGCTAACTTATTTTGTTCCAAGGCTTTTTAGGAAAAAAGTCACAGCAGAGAGCAGCTCCCATCAGCTTCAGATCTCTGCTGTCTTATTTCTTCAGGTCTTTCCTTCTAGGTTTTCTTTTGATCTGCAGTATTATAGCACTATTTCAAAGGAAAATTACTGAAAAAACACTACCTTATATAAGACATAAGACTTGAGGGGACGTGGAGATTTGTGCAGTTGATTTTTTTGGTTGTTACCACTTAACAGTGTCCTCTTTGGATTACTTATACAGGATGAGAATATATATATAAAGGAGAAGTTAATAGAGAAATGGTATATATATGCAAATAAAATTATAAAAAGGAGTGCAGGAGCAGTAGCCAGTTGGCAATAGCTTCATTCAAACATTAAGTACTGCAGGCTGCTTCTTAGTACTGTCAGAAAAAATACAATAGCATAATATATAAAAATATTATAAAAAAACGAATGATTTTTCTAAAGTTAGTCTTTAACCACAGAACATGATTCTTTCTTTCCTTCAGTGCCTCCGTGGAAGGGGTTGATCCTTACTGTCCTTTCCAAGTCAAACCATTCTATAATCCATAATACTCCTTCTGACTTTCATGAGATTTTGAAATCATGAACAGAGGCTGACTGAATTTAGTTTGCTTCTGGCATTCCCTATCTATGAATTAAAAGATTTGCCCAAGAATCTTCTCATGGAATTTCACCAAAACCTGAAAGTGAAGGGGAGGCTGCTCTCATGACCCAGTGCCCAAAGTAGCTGTATTGTTACAGACACTGTTGAAATAGGCATGTGCTAATAATTCTGTAGATGTGAACTCTCCAGGAGCTGTTCTATTCAGAGTACGAAAATACTGTTTTAACTGGAAGAGAAGACATACCACCTGGCCTGTGACTACAAAATGAAAAGGCATTGAATACGACAAAATAGAAGGCAGAATCTTGGTGACAGGAAAAATAAGCTATTAGTTCCTTATTGCATCAAAGTTCTTTAAAGATACTTGTGATAAATAGATGATTTTTTATTCTCAGGTTTTCTAGAACACGTATCTCAGGTATAGATGACCTCATTTTTTTTAAAGTAGCACTTAGGTGCAAAGAATGATTCTTCACATTACTGCAATGCAGATGCATTTGTAGGATTGCCAGGACACTGCAGGTCTAGTTTTAGAAGGAATTCTGACCGAATCAGGTCAGCTAGCATCTTTGTGACATCCCAGAATAAACTAAATTTGAAAAGTTAAGGTGAGTGTCACAGAGAGATCTCTTTTATATATTTTTAATGCGTAACCTGAATATTCAGATATAAGCAAGATCATACATACTCTGTTGCATGAAGTTCCAACAAAGATTTTCCAAACATGCTTTCCTGGATGAGCATGTGAAAATAAAGGATGCTTTGTCTTCTATTTTTGAAGTCAAATTTTCACCTATATGTTGCAAAAGCACCCCGAGATGTAAAGAGAAACAAAGTGAGTCCCTCCACACCCACTAAATCACACTGCCAACACTGTTAAGGGTGTTGTGCTAAAGTTGAGTTATTCAGGTAGTGACTTTAGACAGAGAGATATTGAAATTACTCTCTATTAATAGATGTGCCACAATATTTCATGATAATAGCCCAGAGCTGAATCCATTTTCCTTGTGCATATTTAAGTAGCCTATTTAAGAATATAAATTCATATACATAGACTAACAGAATACTTGAAAGGGATTTTTATCTAGACCTTATGAACCTCTGCTACTTGATGTTCTTTTGCTTTGATGGATTTGGAGCTAGACTGATTAGCACATTTATATCTACCCATTAAAGACTGTAGACATGATTTTAATATCTTTTCTCATTTTTTTCTGCAGGGACTTAGAACTGCTGATTGTCTCTTCTAAGATAACTCACTGTAAAATCAGGTTAAACATGGAAAAAAATCAAATTATACATTTTTTTTTTGTCATGGTAACAAAATAATATTTAAAAAAAGGACTGAAAAGTTAACATACAGGGGCTGTCAGCTAAAAAGAATCACCTGTGCGCACCTTATTAGTTCTGGCTGAAGATATTAAACTCTTAGATTATCAAATACACTATTTATTAATGCAAACAAACAAATCCCTGGTTGTCACATCTCTTTCACCATTGGAAACCAGGCAAAAAGAAAGGTCAGGAGCATTCTGGCACTTGTCAAAAGGATATATACGAGCAATGGAACAGTAGGGATTAGGGAAAACTGCCTACTCCAACTTTAGAAAATGCTGGTATTTCCTTGGAAGGAGAACAAAGGGGACACCCACCTAACCAGTGTTTCAAGACTTCTATTTCAAGGCTCTCAAGTTTTGAGGTAGTTGGGAAGGTGTTTGTCTCCAGTGCTTAGGGAGGGAATGAAAGAGTGAGGCATAAGTTTCATGACAGAAGTCTGTAAAACCAGGCAAGGGACCGAGCAGCTGCAGAAAGAAAAAGGAGTTTCTGTGGGCTCTCAGAGAGGAGAGGAGGGAAGATGACTGACCTGTCTGAAACGATCACAACAAATAAGGGAAATTACATGGGGACCACATACAGATCTTTTGCATTTTTTTAGGGATTTTTCCTTTTGAGTGAGGCATGATTATTTACAGATTTAATCATACAATTTTCAGCAACAAAAAAAATTATTAAATTATCCCCATAGCCTTGAATGATTTGATTCACTTGATTTGTCCTGTAGAACCGATTTATGAACCCCAAGTGACCCTAAGGTGGTGGCAGTGAAAAATGCTGCACTCGTGATACTGTCAGCAGTGAACCTCAGGATGTACAGGAGCAGGGTAACTAAACCACAGTTTTGGGAAGCAGTAATGCCCAGAAATAGAAGGAAATTTATGTTGAGAATACACATCTAAAGAAAAAAAGTAATGGTGAGGGAGCTCACTTTGGATTTGTAGGAGTGTTATTACTTTTTTTTAAAGCCAGTGGCAAACTGACTTTATAGTGTAGCCTGATTTTTCTTTTCGTTTAATTCCCAGTTTCTGTAATCTAAAATCATCCTCACTTTATATTCCACACATCTCACTCAATGCTTACAAGATTCAGCAAGACAGTCAACAGAACATATGAACAAAAGAGTTGATGTCCCTTACCTGAAAATAATTGCAGTGACGGAATGGCTGAGACAGAAAACTTTTTACGGACCATAAAAGATTTGAGCTTTGGTAGTGTTTTTTCAGGGCAGATCGGAACTGAAAAGAGAGGCAAACAGCATATTCTTGTGATATATATGTAAAAGCAAAATGAATTTCAGTCACAAAGAAAATAAGAATGAAGCAGGATGATGCCTGTATTTCCTTCATGCCAACCTAGAGAGAAAGCCAACAGTGCTCAGAGAAACAGGCTGATGTCTTCCAAAGAACAGAGCAACTTGTGGAACTGCATAATTACAAGGAAGTTTGAGTGTATTTTTTTTGAGATTATTCTCTGCATAACACATGATAGTTTAGATGCAGTTTCCCCTCCCCCGGCCNTATTCAGACTTGTGATCTTCAAATTAATCTGAGATCTATGTAAAAAAAATTCTTTAAGACTTAATTGTATGACAAGAGAAATGAGAGACTGACAAGAGCATAGTGGGCGTTCCCAGGCATTCCCACTGTGCAGCAACACAATGTTTTCTTGGTGAGAGTACATGGCATGTGAAATGCATTTGCATTTGTCATAAGATGAAGAATTGCTTTGTATGATTTCCAGTTGAGTGGAAGTAGAACCCCAAGTCCGGAGAAAGCAGTTTAGATTATTCCTACTGAGAGAAAAGAAGATGGGATAAGCATTGGCCAAAAAAAACAATTAGAAAGGAGAGGAAAGGAAAGTAAACACATTAAATCCAAGGGTGTTGTGTAGATTATTGAAAGCAGTTGAAGAGATACATTTGAACAAAAACTTCTCCAAGACTTGTTGTTCTACAGTATCTCTTCCATTAATTTAATTTGGCAGTACCTACATGATCAGCAGCAACAAATTAAAATATTGTGATGCTCTGACAGAAACTTGAGAGAGATCTCCAGTAAATCTGCCTTTACTTAGGACTGGTATTACCCTTTGGGTATTAATTTGGGGATGTTATGTTTAAAATAGAAAACACACTTGAGGCAAATGGCTAAAACATATAGATTAATCTTTACATATGAAGAAGTTAATACCAGATAGCAAGTCCATAACTGAGCAGTGAGTCATTTGGCACTGTGCCTGGTGAGCAGGACAGCTTTACTCTGTTGGAGGTGCTGATCATCTTTGTTGCTGTAGAAATATCACTTTTAACACTGACACATGCTTGCCTGGCTGATTTTGTTACAGAACCATCCCTATAGTCTCTAGCTATTAACTATTTTTATTAGTTTTACTGTAAAGACACTGCCCTCCTGCACAGCTTGGGATCAAGCTGTCTCCTTGAGCCATACCATTTGGTGAGGACTTGCTTGAGAAGATTTTCATCTTTTAACACCATCCTCATCTGGTTGTTTACCCAAAGGAATGACAAAACAAGCTGGGCAGAGTGTGATTTGCTAGGAAGAGCAAATCCTTTAGAAGACTTTTATCCAGTGAACTCTTTCAGATCCTTGAATAATTACTGAAATAAACAAAAATGGAATAATATTTCCTCCATTTCAAGCATAAGACAGAACTGTACAAATGGAATTATGCGGCGTGTTGGTTTTGCATAAACTGTGCTAAAGCAAGTACTGTATTGTATAACAGTACATAATATTCTGTAGAAACTCTGTTGCTACCAATTAATCCCAGTGGAATGAAATTCCTTGTTTTACTTCATGAAACAGGAGAGGCAAGGGATTCGAGAGCTACATTCTCGGTCTTAAACAAGTGAGCTATGCAACATGTAGAAGTGCAGTAAAATTCTGAACATCATTCAAAGAAGTGGGATCAAATTTCTGTCAGAGGTAATAGAAAATCATTACCATTAACCACAAAGTAGTTCAAACCAGACTTTGACATTCACAGGGCAAACCAGGCTAAAACTGCATATCCATTTTCCCAGGAAACTGTCCTCTGTGCTAAAACCCCATAAAAAGATGTTGATACAAAGCAGATGACAGCACTTTCATGGTTTAAGATTCTTGAAATTGTAGTGGTGTCGCTCTGAGATGTTTGACAAAGTTCAAGAAAACACACAACCCTATTAGTCCATAAAAAATAGAAAGTTCTCAAGCTGGGACATTAAGTGCAAGAATTCTGATGAGGTTATTTTAGTTTTTAAATCCTCAACAACACAAAATTGATAAAGAATGTTAAATTGCCTGGATATAATTCATTATCAGATTCAGCATATTGAATGTGAAACTTACAATTACAATTAAGGATCTTCAGAAAAAAATTACTCCTACATGACTGATGATTAGCAAACAAGTTGAACTAAGAACTCTTGCTTTTTAGTTCAACTGAGGGAGGAATACAATTTCCAGAAAGATGGAAATATCATTAGCCTTAAAGTAGAAATGGAGGCGAAGTTTAAAGTATGTGAGATAGTTTTCTTCTTTTTTAAATAGAACCTGGATTAGGAAAAAAATTGCGCAATTTTTTGTTTGAAGGACTTTGAGCAATTGAGAATGAGTATTTGGAACTACTTGAGTAACTGTAGTTTTGTATCCCAATAAAATTCAACATGATCATTCATACTTTGGTGAAATGTAAGTTTTAGCTTTCGATTTCAGTCACAATCATCCCAGAAAGCTAGAATCAAAATTACAACATTTCCCTCTCAACTAGAATCTCAAAAATTGTAGCTGATCTAGTACAAATTCCTATACAAAAATAATAAAAAAAAATTACATATATAGGAGACTTACAGAAGGTCACCTCAACTGCATTCACAACTTCAGCGAATACTGTTAATGTCAGCTATTGAGGGACCAGAACAAAACAGCCTTTGCTGCACAGCTGAGGACTCCATTATAAACTCAGTAAGGTCCTCTCAATTACTAATATCCCCAAAATAGTAGGAATCTGTTCAGATAAGAAGTCTCAGTAAAGCACTGTAGAATTGCTTTTTATGTCTCTAACCAGAAAATAAGTGAATTGTCTAGGAGAAATGCCTTGAAAAGAGATTACTATACAGAGAACAAGAAGCATTGCTTGTTCAAACCTCTCTCCTGCAAACTTGTACTTATGTACTATCATTATTCACAGACTTTACTGGCAAAGTGTAGTGGTTTGAGTCAGGCCTATCATCCAGAGCATTTCCCTCTGTGAGATAAGGATTAGGAGAAGCAAAGCAGGCTCAATTTGGTTTTCCCCTAGAAAAAAATAGGAGATATTTAATATTGAACTACTAATAGGCTTGCATAGAGAGTTATAAAGAGTAAGTTATCCACAATAATCTGATTTTCTTTCATGACTTCTTCCTTACTTGAAGCATCACGTATCCTAACTCTTAAAAAAACCCAAGCGACCAACCAAAAGCCACAACCAAAAAAAGCAGCTGCCAAGAGAAAGTTTGATTGAATATTGATATCCCACACTGTGCCTCTGTTAACTGCTACCAGAGTTTATTTCTATTTCTGTAATTTTTATGTCTTAATGAATTATCATACCTCCTCCTTAAAAGGACCTGTCTCAAACTCAGAATGATCAATGCAACTTCAGCTATACTCTGTGTGCAGACAGACTTCATAACAACGTCATGGAGAATTGTATAAACAAGCAAGAAAAATTTGCACAAAGTCACTGTATGTGTGTCAACCTAAAGGAAACCAAATATTCCTTAGATGTTCCATGGGAGCAAGACAGGTTCACACATGTACCATTAGTTAATATTTTAAATAGTGAAAGAGAGGCACAATTAGAGAGCAAATGGGCAAGGTTTGTGTAGTTGATCTAACAAGGTTTGTGTGTTTAAAGATCTTCAACACGATGTTGACACCTAGGACAAATTCTGGTGTTATATTGAACCAAAAACTGCAAAGCATATAGATTGTAGCAAAACCCCCCAAATCTCAATGTGACACTGATGCATATTAATAAGCATATGAGGAAGGGGTTTTTCTTTTATTCCAGTTGATAATGGTGGGATCTCACTGGGCCAAGATTGGGTGTGTTTGAAACATGTTCTCAAAGAAAATGGCCAATAGAAAGTCCAGAAGAAAAACAGTGAGAATGATGAGAGGTTTATAATGTAAGAAGACAGCTTATTTTCTTTGGAAAAAAGAAGACAGATTCTTGGAAAAGAAGTATTTAGATGAGAGAAGAAGCATTTGTTGTTAGCTCTTCAGAAATGAAAAGCAGAAAAGGTCAAAATATTAGGGCTGTTAGTGTTCTCAGATCCCAAACAGCAGAGCGGGTAGAGAAGAATCAGCAGCCAACATTATCACAAAGGCGAGCATCAGAAAGTAATGCCAGATGCCTACTCCACAGCGACACTCACTATGAACAGACTGTAGCAGATTTTTAGTTGGTGGTTTGATTTTTTCTTTTTTTGTACTTTTATAGCAACTGGAGCTGAGACTGTCCAGTGCTGTCAGAAGGAGGGAGCTGGAATTTCACAGATGCCTGCATGGCTCATGGGCAGGTCCAGCAGCTGCCAGAATTCAGCCAACACGACGTCTGAGCTACACTTTCACTCTGTTTCTTTCCTGGCTTACAGAGACATTACACTGCTGTAATTTTCTCATAAACTTTCAGACTGCATGGAGCTAATTTCATACCACATCTACCTAGAATGCCTCTGCAGAACTCCAAGCTGCACCTCCAATTGTGGTGCCAGGAAATTCTGAATCTGAAGATCTTCTGTCAGGGGAGGGGAAAGTGGCTGGAGGAGAGAAAGAGGCAAAGAATTAGCCACTGATAAGCTTATTTCCTGATACTTGACCCAATTTCTATCCATTTATTATCTCTTTTGAGAAAAAATTTGCCTCCATGAATTCCTTTTAGGTTACTATACTTTTTTGCTCCAGATAACAAAACTCCCCTAGAGTAACTTAGAAGAGCTAAGTTAAGATGAAGGCCCAACTATGTTAGTTTGCCTTATAAAAGGCCAAGAAAGTTCAGTATAATTTCCATTAATGGAGAGTTGTTAATTATGGATTCAGGTCAGTACATCCAGTTTTTGCTTCTTTTTATTTCAATAGTTACAAGAATGCCACCTCCTATTAGCCTATCCTGAATAAAAGCACAAGTATACAGAGCTGGACTTCGTGTTTCTTAGAACTCTAGGTCTCATTTGAAGCAGTCAAGATTCAGTTTATAAGCAGCAGCTCTGACAATTAAGACAACTAGTTGCTTCTACTACAAATGCTATGTGGCATTCTTTTCAGAGTTAATCTTAAGGAAAGTATTTGCAACATACTTTGTCCTCTTAAAAGAGATAACCAAATAACTATTTACATTCAGTTTAAGTTCTCTTTCCCACCAGGCATCCTCCAAAATACGTAATTTTGAATGAACTTAATTTTTTTACAGTATGTTAAACATCAAAAGGCTGTTTTGCCTGGCAATTTTGGTCATGTGTCCTGTGCCTCAATAACCTTTATAGATTCACTTCTTCATTTCAGACACTATTAGAGAGTCATCTTTTCTGGGATCCTGGCTCAGCTCTGAAAAAACCTCAAACCAGAACGCAACCTTTGTTCAGTTTCCTGGCTGTGCTTCAGGTCACTTAGCTGCCTTCCCTCTCAGACTGATGTCCCCATTCCCTTCCCTTCAGGGTAGGTTCTTTCCAGGATCACAGTTTAGGAGAAAGCTCTATTGCCCTTGTTGAGTTTCAGCCTTACAAAAGCAAAATGCATTGAAACGATACCTGTTTTTTCCTTACTCAATTTGTAGAGAGCTGCCCTGTCCCCTCCTCAGCCTCTCTCAGGTCTGACACCTTGTTGAGAGTAATGAGTCTGGTTTAGGATTGCTCCTCCTTTGCAGTCCACTTCTCAGTTCACACACCCCACTAAAAATTCACTTACATTGTGAACATAAAACTAAAATATTAACCAGAAACTCCATCTGTCTTTCTGTCCAATAGTTTTTAAAGCAATGTCAGTGCAAACTGGGAAGGGCTGCTATGACACCCGTCAGAACGGATCTACAGTTTTTTCTCACAATAGGACAGAAAAGAAAGTGGTATAATTCAGCATAGAAAAGATAAAGGCCAATGGAAATAAACTTAATCCCTGTAGGTATGTCTGCTGGATTAAACACTAATGAAGGGAAGGAGCTATAAAACAGTACTGCCTTGAGAATAGATGAACATATGGTGGTCACGTGCAAGACTGGGACAGGTATAAGGAGAAATTTTCTAACCATGATGGGAAAAAGGAGTGGAACCCTCTATCTGTTAGAAATGGCAGAGGTGAGAAAACTAATTATGGTCAAGATGTACTTGTTACTTCTCTAGATGTGCTAATATGACATGATTGCACGTGACAAGAGGGCCGTGGAAAATGCCTGTCCAAACCTACAAAGCTGCTTTGTACTAACTGTGCTTGAAAGAGAAATGGAGTCAGTTGTGAAGTGTATCCCACAAACCACATCCAAAAAGTATTCGATGCTCTAAAAATGTGGATACCGTATGCATCTTTGACAAATTGAATCAAAGGTATTTTACCCATCATAAACCTCTGCAGCACATTTGAATTCTTGCACCAAAAAGATTGTGTCCTTTGGTCCAAAGAAATGAATAATTTATTTGTATGTGTATGTGGAGATTTGCAACATTATCCTCACAATAAAATTTAGAAATGTTCTGCATATCTCCAAAGCAAGAAGTAGCATTTGCTGGTTTAAAACGAAAGCTATTTGGATATTCTTCATAAGATGGTCTTAAAATTCAAGGACATGGCTCTTTCAATGAGATTTAAACAAGCACCTTTCACCGAACAAATCCTAGAGACTGTATTTGTACTGCTTCAAAAATTTCTTGGTTCTCATTGTAGAACCCTTGCCTCAAATTTCTTAACCAACTTATTTGAAGTCAGTTCCCTAGAATCCATTGTACTTGTCCATAGGAGAATTAAAGGAATCATCTCCATGACTAGTTTCTTACCTGTACGAAAACTAACTTGTCTGATAAACTTTCATAGCCAGAATAGGGATAACAATATCCATAGCAAGACATCATTAAAACTGATGGTAAGAGGAGAGGACACCATTCTAGATAAGAAAGATAAAAGAAGGACATACATATATGTATATTTAAGAATATAATGAACAAACCATCATCTCACAGGTGCTAGATTAGATTAATAACGAAAAATTACAGTTTATGCATTTTCTGCCATGTGGATAAGTAAAAAAGACTATCATTTCCAGCTCTGCCAATATGATACATTTTAAATGCATTTTAAACAGGAATAAATTACTGAGAAGTGCCCATATCTGCTCTGAAAGCAGAACATATGCCTTAGGAGGATCAATAATGTCTGATGAAAACACCAGCCAAAAAGCCGCAGAACATCAAAGCTTAGTAAGTTTAATAAAAGAAACAGCTACACAGTGCAGAGAGAAAATAACTTTTGGTTAGCGTAGATAATTTCCTTGGGAGCCAGGATTGGCCTCAGTGCTGTTGTTACATTACACAGAATGTATGTATTTTAATTAACTCTAGCTCTGATACATCTAAAATGTAGGACAGATCATTTAGTGTATCCATAGAACATGGTGCCTCGGGAGATACAATCCTTCACAAAATTAACCAAATTGTGCCCCACTGTGAAAAAGGTCGGGTCATTTAAGCAATAAATCTGCTTCAATCACAAAGATTGAAAAAACTTTGTGAAAAAACTTTCTGTTTAAATGCCTTCATTGTCAGCCACAGAGCAGCCTGCAGCCAAAAGCCCCACTCTCTTTCTGCCTGGTTTGGGAGTGCCTTGGATTGCAGGAACACCATTAACCTGTCTGTAGGAAGCAAGTGAATGAAAGCAGGCTACAACCTGTAACAGGAACACGCCTTACGAAACAGATTGGAGTGTACAATCAGAACATGATTTAGAAGGTCTTTCACTGCAATTGTATTTACCACTAAGGCAATCTCTTCCAATCACTTAACTGCAGATTATAAAGTGATAAAAGTTAGCAGGAGAATGCAGAGGTCAAATTTACACTTCTGCAAAGCAGCTTCTACAAACCTGTAGGGGTTTTTGGGCACGGGAGTCATGAAGGCAGAGAGAAAGACAAAACAAATTAGCAGAAAGAAAATTGTTTTTTTAAAAATCTTACTTTTTAACTATCTCCAAACTTTTCAACACAAAATGCACTTATTGCAAATCAGGGGGCTCGACATTAAGCACTTTTTTTTTTTTTTATTGCTACAGGAACTAGAAAATCAGCTTTCTGAAATAATAATTCAGCTTTAAAGTAGTGTTCCATTCTTGGGACCTAAATTCAAAATGTGAAAAAATCAATACTGATTCTCTGTCTCCAGCACTAGGACAAGCTTAAGCAACTACAGTAATCTACCAAAAATGGTAATGAGAGACTATATCTCAAGAATTTTATAAACCTTGAAAAAGTCTTCATTTGTCCCTTGCCCCTAAGTTACAGGTGAAGTATGACGTCTTGAATGTCTCTAGCCGATATACTTGCAGTGTTCAGAGGCAAATCCCCCTCAGAAATAGGGATTTCTGAGCAAGTTTTGAAAACCACTCCTTTTAATGTCATGAGAAAGACCCAGAAAAACCTTCTATGGACAAAACCATTAGTCCTGAGTTGACATTTCTATGTGCAATGATCCAATTATTTTTCCTTGCTCGGTGAGATGATTAGGAAAGGGGTGGTATAATACACTTCGAATACACTCTACCATTAACTTTCTGAGTGTCTTCTACAGAACCTAGTCTCACAGCTTGGCAGCTCTGAAGAGAATTCAGCTTGCCTGTTGCTGGGCGTGCATGTGAGTGTGCTTTCCAGCAGCAGAGCAGCTCCCTGACTGCTGTACTCATTCGCTAAAAAAGTGAATACTGGTCATAGTCTTTCACCGCTTCCAAACTGATTTTTTTTCTTTGTATCCATTGACAATTCCCCTTATGCAAAAGGTAATGCTTTATTTAAAATAATATCCTTCCTTGTGTTCAAAAAATCACAATAGCCAGCGATTTGAAAAACACAGAAATATTTGCTTTATCCCCAGGCATCTGACATTTTTAGCTCTTATTACTTAGATATTCTTCACATCCTTATTTTCCTGCAAGTGACTAACCTTTCAGAGCTCTAGAGAATAAATTGTTTGTTTCTGCTTAGAGGGAAGGGAATAAATAAATAAATAATAACCTAAAGAAAAATCTGTTGCTCATTGCTTTATTCCTTCTTTCTTGCCTTATTTCTCAAGAGATGAATATTTGCAATATTTTTAAACTTTTAGACTACTTTTTTTTCAAACTGTTCTGCCATAGTTGTTCAAAATAGTGTATTTGTTTGCATATCTATGCCCAAGTCACATGCTGCAAAGCAACACTGTTTTAATTGAGGGCCGAAACATTTTCTATAGATTGCCCTTTCCCTGCATCACAAAATCTTTCCATGGAAGCATTCAACAGTTTTTGATTTGTGGAAAGCTAACTAATGAAGTTGTAAGTAATTTACAGCAAATTTAAGCCTACTGTCAAGCAGTTACCTTTCACATTTGTCTTTGATGAGGTCTGTAGACTGAAAGCATTTCTCCACATCATATAGTTCAGGTCACAAACCACTTCTTTCCTTTTATCCCCAAATTAATTCTTTATGTACTGGCAGGTGGAAAACAGAAGATTTTTTATTTTGTTTGCTGAGTTTTCCCACAATTTAGAAGACTACTAAGGAAGCTGGCAATCAGCACACTGAGTGCTATGCCTTGGTCTTTCAGTTCTGGCTTGTGGAGACCCTCTGATGTGACTGTATCATTGAATTCTAGCTGTCCTCAGTTTTAGAGCAGTCCTTCTGAAACTTGTCATTGAATGGAGTAACTGGAACAGTATTAGAGCAGCCTTGAGCCAGCCCTCATATCAAAGAAATGAAAATAAAATGTGTAATTTCTCTCCTGTGCGAATCTGACTGGTGGCTATTCATCTACCAAAAATGAAAATTCACTTGCAAAGAGTAAAATTATATAGTCCCATAAAAAACCCAAACGTCATGCTATTTTCTAGGTATTGCAAGGCTCTCTTCAGGAGATATACATTTCACTGTTGTGTTTGCAAAAAATAATTTGTCCTCTGCAGCCAAGCCCTTGAAATCAATAATGCTCCATAATTTTTTGTCGACATTCAAAGAATTTGGGAATCAAAGTCTAGCACAGTTTATTTTACATTTCTCATCAGATTAAAAAAACGATAAAAAACCCTCACAGAAGGATTTCCTGTAATTTTGATGCCTTCTCCTCCTTTACTTATTTACGTATAACATGTCCCAGGAATCTCAGTCCAAGACAATCACTGTGTTTTCCTTTAATTAAATGGTACATATCAAAAGTTGTTTAAAGCAGTCTTAGAAAGCACATTCTGGAAAACTCCGACCCAACAGGAGCCAAAGTTTACTCTCAACCCACACTTTAGAATTCATACTATGGGATGAGCTGGACTAGGCTAACACTGCTGCTAATAATGAAGATACCACAGAATCATAGAATGTCCTGAGTTGTGAGGGACCCACACAAGGTGCACTAAGTCCAACTCTCGGTCCTGAACAGGACAGCCACAAAAAACAGACCATGTGCTGAGAGTATTGTCCAAACACTTCTTGAACTCTTTCAGGGTTGGTGCTGTGACCACTTCCCTGGGGATCCTGTTCCAGTGCCCAACCACCTTCCGGGTGAAGAAACTTTTCCTGATATCCAACCTAAACCTCCCCCGACACAACCTCAGGTCCTGTCACTGTTCACCAGAGAGAAGGGATCAGTTTCTGCCCCTCCTCTTCCCCTCACGAGGAAGTTGTAACTGCAGTGACGTCTCCCCTCAATCTCCTCTTTTCCAGAATGAACAAGCCAAGTGACCCCAGCCATTCCTCATACGGCTTCCTCTCAAGGCCCTTCACCATGGAACCCTCAGGAACCTCGTTGGTGACCACTCACTAGCCTGATGTAACCCCTGTTAGCAGTCATACATTAGTATTCCCCACTTCTTTAAAATTATGAAAGAGCAATCTGCAAAAAAAGATGTTGCATGACAAGCAGCACAAATGGAAAGCACCTTTGATAGCTTCTGTTGAATTCATTCTTCTCAAAGACTGTCCTCATCGAGTAAAGTTTTTTTTCCCATTATATCTTTCTCAGGATTTAAATTCAGCAGAATCGTAACAGTCAATATTTAGAGTGACTTTATAATTAATGATTATTAGCTGAATTCTCTTTTACTAAAATATATGGGAGTTTTTTGTTTCCCTCTGTTTTTAAGGAAACATCACACCTTTCTAATAGCACTTCATTTCCCAAATTAAGTAGCTTTCATACTAAAAGCATTCTCAACTTGTACCCTGAAATATCTGATTTCTTCTTGAAGGATCAGTAGAAAGCCAATAATGGCATTCAATACTTTTTTTGTTTGTCGTAGGTGCACATCAAATAGTTTTCAAGTTCTTTGCACTATGTATGTAAAATGCAGGAGGTTCCTGGCTGAATTTTAGGTATGATGTTACAACTGAAATACCTCAGTCTTCCAACTAAGCAAAAGCAACAGTACACTATAACCCAAATTGTTAATATGATACTCTAAATAATACCTTCCAATCATCAGAATGCTTATGAAACCTCCAAGAGTTGAAACGAAACAACCTCTTTGAAGGGGTATTTGTGGAAAACAGCCTTCCTAAGCACAGCATTAGTCGACAAACAATATCTTGGCAGGGCACAAGCGAGGAGAAGAAGCCTTGTGTCTCTCAGGTGCCTTATTTATAGGCACCTGATCAATTACTTCTTATATTTAAAAGCCTAATTGTCTCTACGTGTGGATGAGAATCTAATTAACTGTTTCCCAGCTGACAAGGGAGACAAAGTTTCTTCCATATGTTAAAGGAACAGCTGTGTTGAGAAATAATTGGTTTAAATAATCTCATGTCTCCTCAGAATGAACATCTTCCACCAACATCATACATTTGTAGTACAATGCCTATTAAAGGAAAACTTGCACACAGAAAAATTTTGCAATAGACTATTTATGTAAAGAAAATATAATTAGCTATTACTTCACTTTGCTCGTTAGGCTTTTCTTTTTCATAGTATCTTGCAGTGATCATAATTCAACAGCAATTACATCATAGCATCTTGCTATGGAAAATGCTATGAGGTTATTTCACTAAAATGCTGAGTAGTTGAAAGCCGACGTTTTATAAAGGAGGAGGTCACCACCTCAAAGTTGAAAATTCCTGTTATTGAGTTAGAAGTGTCAGAGAAAATTGTTACACTGGGAAAAAAAAAACAGCAAAGGGAAAGAAAGCACTTCATAAGTGACATTTTAAAACAGAGACATGGTCTTAACCAAATTCAGAGTTCAGAAAGTGCTTCTTTTAAAAATAATATACTGACAGCATCCCTTTAAAATAGTCGAAAGATCACAAGAAGCAACAAAAGAGCAAGCATTAGTAGAAATGTCCCTGTTTAGAGCAAATGAATTTAGTTAATGGATCTATTGGTAATGGACATCAAATTGAATGTACTTTGCTAAAGGGAATTGAATAGAATTATCTAACCTGAGAGTTTTCAAAGTTCCTTGAGAAGGTTTCTGTGGAAATTTTCAAAAAATTTCTAAGTTATTAGCTCTGAAAGAGAGAATGCATCCCAGGGAAAGGCAGCACACGTTACCCTGCCGACGAGTCTTGCCCCTCTGCTATTGGTTTGATCGTTGGCCTGCAGCCCCACTGCTCAGGTAAATTGAGGATTCGTGCCACTTGGTGGTAATTACTATGCACGGCCTTGTCAGCTGGGTGTGAACTGGAACCAGCAGCTCATTACAGCTGATGCAGAGCAGCTGTCAAGTAATAATAATGTTCAGCAACACTGATCTGAAACAAATCTAGTCATCTGGAGGTTCAGTCTTGTGGATGCCAAATTATATGCTTTTAACGTAGTTTTGATTAAAATTCCTACTTCTCAAATGTTATATGTTGTTCATTTCACCTTTTACTGAGAAGTAATGTCTCACATACTTAATGCTTGAGCTATGCTGAAATGCATAAGATGTGTGATTAAAATGTATTTGAAGATTAATTAACTTTCTTTGAGGAATCAAATAGTGATTTAACAGTCTGCAACATTATCATTAGTAAAGTGATAAGACTTTTCAAAGCCAACTTTCTTTCAAAGGGTGAAGAAAAAAGAAGCCAATTCTTCTGTTGATAAAATCTCTTTCACAGATATCTCCTTTAGAGAAACAAATTTGTCTTTAAAAATATAAATATCAACAAGCCCAATGATAATAATGTTGGAACCAAACTGTCAGAAATAAAAAAATTGTAAGCTAAGCTAAGGATAGCAAATAGAAATAGAAAAAATATATGGGGAAACATGCCTCTTGCTTAACTTGCTCATGATGGAACGTATTGTTCTGCCTGCACAGGGGTTTTTAGGTTGAGAAATAGTATGCATTTGTATTCTTAAATGTTTTCAATTCAGTTGTGCTTTACCATGCCAGCATAGTCAGGTATGGAAGAAGCAAAACACTCTTGGTATAAATGAGGGTATATTAAAGAGATCACACTGTACCAATGTGGTAAATGAGTTATATGAGCTCTACCGAGAAAAATGCAGTTTTACTGGTACAGCTTCTCAATTTTAAGGACTTCTGCTGGTGTAATTCAATTGAACAAGCACCACAACATTTTGAACCCCACAGTAGTCTAATGCTGCTGTACTAACTTATCTGTCAGTAAAGGAGAAGTATTAAACTAATGCAGGTTGCAGTGACTTGGACAAGCACCTCTGCCAACATTTGCTTTTTCCTTGTAAAATAGCAAGGAGAAGAAAGAAAGAAAAAGGACATGAAACAAGCCCAAAGACTCAGTATGCTATAGAAATCACTAGTTTCGAGATTTTTGCTAACTAAATATGAAGATATAATTCAGAAATCTTTTTCCCCCATTCTTATTACTTTTCATATCAGAATTTTTTTATCTAACTATTGTACACTAAGCAACATTAACTGCAAAAAGCAGAAGAGACCTGGTATACTGGTAAAAGACGTGACCACTCCTTTGTTTCCTCATGACTGCAACTTGAAATCAGATTGGTTTTTTGGTTATAAATACATAACTGTATAATGCCAAATATAACTCCAATCAATGAGACTTTAAATATGATTTATTTGAGCTCCTCTTGCCTGAGTGGACAGTCAGCATGCTGTTGGCACACTGCCTTGCCCTTCCAGGGTGAAGAAAAGAAAGGGTGGAGGTGTTTAGAGCTTTATGACAGTTCTGAACTTGCAAGGCTAAGAGTTTAGAGCTGATATAATAGAAAACAAAGGCCCCAAAAAGGTATTAAAAAAGAAAGGAGGGAAAGGTGCAGTGGGAAAGGTGCAGTGGCAGAATAGAGTTTCATCTACAAGACATATTACTAACAGAAAGAAGACAAGCCTCTATTTTGCATTACAAAAATCTGCAAATGAACCTATTATAATTCTGAGTTTTGAATTTCCCTCATATTCTGGTAAAGTAATCCAAAGTTGTTATTTGATATACATTTTTTTGGGTTCTTGCTTTCTGTATTCTTTTGTACAATTAAATTAAAGTGTTCATGAAATATTTATTTCTTCAATTTAATTTTAAACAAATGAAGGAAAGACAACACAGAAACTAATACAAGGTGAATAATTGGGATCAAGAACAAGTCACTTCTTTCCGTGGCAAACCACAACAAAACAATGATGTCACTGTGGTAACCACAGAGAAACACTGAAACCGACCACCAGGAAACACAGGGCCCACTGAGGCTTGACCTTTTCTCAGTGGAATTCTCTGAGAACTGTTCACAGCTGCCCATTCCAAGCCAGTGTCTCTTTCTGTCCCCATCCACAGAAATAATCTTGTCCTAATTAAATAATGTGAGACCTGCAAAGACAGGCTTCTGACATGTTTCTTTTGCATTTTTTCTTCTTTTTTTTTATTCTGTTGCATAGATTGCTGCAGAGAGTGAACATAAAAGGTTTTGGAGGCTCCAAATCTCACACACGGGGAATGTCTCGTAGCACTGGGTGGTAGAAGGGCTGGCCAGGGCTAACCTGGGTCTTCTAACACTTGCATCCAGAACTCTGCATATGATTCCTCATGTACTCTAACTTATTTCTCTCATTTTGAAAATCTCTAAAATATTTAAGTGGACCAACCCTATAAGCGAAGTGCATCAATTACTTCATTTTATCCTTGTTGTCAAACACTCCTGCACATGTGCCCTGTTCTACTGCATTTTGCCCAAACTGAGCAAATCCATTCTGCATTCATGACAGCTTCCTATTCCGTTTGGTAACTGCAGCAGAAAGCTCACTGAGGAGCCTTTAGGGTAATCTAGGTTGGCTCTAGAGGGTTAAAAAGACATGGTAACATAAGAAAATTACATAAGGAATTTAGTTTACAAGAGGAAAGTCAGGAGAATGGTTTGAGAAGAATGCAGGGTTTCTGACAAGAAAGGACCTAGCAACAAGGTTGGTCAAGTTGCCAAAACATTTTATTTTAATTTGAGAAGAAAAAAAATCCATTAACATGCAGATTTTCCTACACCTGGCAAAATGCAGCAGTAGTCTGCTAATGTTATTAACTATTTCCAAATTTAATGCTAACATGTTTTTGTTAATTCCCATTTTTAACAACTGAAGACATTATCACAAAACAAATAATCTGCTGTTACAAAGATATTTGGTCACACTCCTCTTTCTCTCTGAGAAGGCCTTAGTTTTCAAGATGAATAAACTGATATTTGAAGAACTTTGGGGTATAAATTCAAGTTAAATCACCAATTTGTTTAGGACCTCCTTGTCAGCCCTCTGTTATGTTTAGATTTATTCAGCTTGCTTAGCACTTCATGTCCACATTAAAGGTCTCTGTTCAGTATCTCTTCTTTAGTTTTGTTCCTCTTCTCCTGTATGGTCCCAACATGCCTGCTAGATAGAAGCACAGCTTCTGGTCCTGATCTGCTTATTCATAGTGCATTAACTTATAGAAATAAATTAGTAATCTGTCAATGAACAGACTCATAATTGACATACAGAATTTATACCAAGTTTTCTCTGAAAATCTACAATCTCTATCTGTAGACTCAAGCATTATATTTTCACAGAACTGCAGTAAAGTCTTTAATATCTCTTGCAAGTTTACCTTCCCTGCGGGCTACACTTTCTGGTGCAACGATTAAATAAAGTATTTTTCTGTCTCACAGAGTGAAATTAAGTACCATGTTCTTTAGTCTAGTAAGTTGCACAAACATTTTATTGAACTGTCAATTCTACCAGCAGCATTTGAAACTAAATCATACATACTTCCTAACTGCAACATATTTATAACAAGAGTGAAAAATATCTCTTTTTTTTTTCATGTTTGAAGGGGTAGGATGGTTCTATTTAGTCTCCTGAAAATGCACTACATGGCTATGTAGTGGAAGAAGAGATCCCCAAAGACAGCAATTTAGGAATTACCTACTATACCAATTTGGGCTCAATTCTCCTTCATTTCAGTATGAAATTCTTTGTGGAAGGATACATCAAAGAGGGTAAAAGAAGAATTATTTTGACAGGATTCACTATCACTTCCTGCACATAAAATTTGTAGCTATTTAGAGAGAACAACATTTAGTACCTAGAATATTCACTCAGTGAAGTAACATTTACAGGCATAGGTTTTGCCAGTAGAAATAAAAAAGTCAGTGACATGCTGAAGAAAGAAAGTTCTCCAGAAAGGGTCAAATAACCTACTGAGAAAGTTTTCTCCACTACTGGCTCCTGACAGATAAACCACAGGGCGCCCTCACAAACCCTGCTCCACAGATGGAAGAGTTTAGAGCCCATCACGCTGTTCTTTGTACATCCTAATGCAGCACCATAAATAACCTTGTCTGCAAATCATTTTGTGTGACACAATATGAAATTTAAACAGATAGGAATCATTCTTTAGCTTTACAATTAAAAACCTAGGCTTGAATTATTTTCCACATTAGTTTTGTAAGAATTTGTTTTCCTCTATTATAGAGGAGTAGCTGCCCTATTTTTTTCATTAGAAATTCTTTTAGAGGCCTGGGGAAAAAAACCAAAAAGACATTTCTGTAACTCCAGTTTATGAATTTCTTAATATAACTTCATCTTAGCATCTGACAGTTTTATCAGAATACATTTTAATAGAAGACTAAAATCTATGAAATTCCATCTATTAGAAAGGGAGTTCTCTAAAACTCTCAAAACCAATTAAGAAAATTCTACTATATTGATGATGCAAACATATTAAAAGCAGGAAAAAGAATTTTATTTTTTACGGAAATAAAAAATTTAATCTAATAATTGTTATACCATCTTCCATCTTAGGAAATCCCTATGTTTTTATATTTTATTTTTTCAATTTTCTGATGACTCAAGGTACATCCCGAACAGTATTTGTAAAACAGGAGCAAACATGTTGTGAGACAGACACATACAATGGGCTAGGAATAAAAGATTATTGGTACATTACTTACCTAGCATAATGGAGACATAATTATTTCCCAGTTACCTTCCTGATGATATTAACCCTTTTTAAAAATAAATTCAATTGCATAAGCATATGAGCATTTCTCATTATGCATGGATTCAAATAAATGCTTCCAAACCTCAGCTCTCTGTGTTTGTACTGAAGTAACCTTAAAGCTTCAAGTTTCAAATTATAATTATCTCAGCAGTTCCACTTACTGCAAGGCACACTTTAACAATATGGAGCCTTCCCAGAAGTAACTGTGATTTGTAGCTTGTAATGAATCACTCTATAGATCAACAAACAAATATTGTTCAGATGTTAATTTACCTGAGCACAAGGTGTAACGGAATCCCAGTTAGTGAGCTGAATTCAAACAACCACAAACAAAAATTCATGGAATCCATTTCTGAAATAAATGTCTAAATAATGTGCAGCTCAGAGACTGATGCATTGTGACAGGTGCTAGGGTAGAATGCTAAAGCTTGTACAGCTGGAAGACCTTAGAGTATATTCAAAGGACTATGCAGTAATGGTGTCTGTGAATTAATTTTTAAATTTGAAGCCAAAGGCAATAATAATATCTAGCAATATAAATAACTTTGGCAATTTAAGCACAGCAATCAAACACTGTTAAACGTCCTGTTAGAAAAGGATGGGATGTGCCAGGAATTTCTTCTTTGTGTTGGGTTTAAGTAATTTTCCCCCCGACATTCCAACTTAATAAATAACCTGTACAAAATATTTTGGAATTCTTCAATCCTTCAAAATAAACACTTTCAAAGTACAAAATTGCATAAAAGGAATAAAATACCTGGCTAACTGGCTTTCTGTGTCACTTCTATCTTTCTAGCCCACGGGTAAGGTAGATTTGCATTAATGTAAAATATTAGCGTTCTATTGTGAATTCTATTTCCCTCAGAGGAGCTGTACCTGATTACCTTAGCAGGCTGGTGGGAATCTGCTGAAGTAAACGTTTTTCACTGTAAGAGTATTTTTCAATTTACACATATTTAAAATTCATGTTTTATACGGAACTAAGCAATTTGAAAGCTATTGAACTGGAAAATCCTGCAGAGGAACACATCTGGAAACCTATGACTTGAAAAAGTTTAGAAGCAAGAGCCAGCAGCTTAACATATATCTTTCTTGAGGTGTTTTTTGAGTGAGAAATGGCACATTAAATCTTAATAGTTAGACATCATTCTTCTGATAGCATTTTGAGTTTTAGTTCATGTTTTACGTGGGAATGTCTTTTCTTTTGCAGGTGCCGCTCTTTTCTAAAGAATAAATGTAAAGTGTTCTCTTTCATGTGTTAGCTTTCATTTGTTTCAGTTTCTTAGCAGCAATAATTTTTCTATTGGTTTCGAATATATTCTGTCTAAAAAAAATTAGGAAGATTTTTTTCCTTTTCTCCCCTTTTCTTCCCTTTTCTTCCCCTTCCCTTTTTCCCTCTCTTTTCTAGAAGAAAAATTGGTCAAAATCTTCAGGTACACTCTCTGTTCTGTCCAGGCAGTATGGACAAACATCTCACCAAGTCAACAGTGTGGACTGAACTCTCCTAGACTCCAAGGCCAATAGCAATGAACAGTTCTGCAGAGCAACAGGCTTTTTTTTCCCCCACTAGGGCTTGTCAAGATTTACCTAAAGTACATCATGGTATATTGCTCAGCTTTCATACCGCCAGACCTATTCCTGTGTGTTCTGACACTTGACCCTTTTGAACTGCTGTGAACCAGTTTTTCTTCAAGAAAAACATCCAAGAAGCAGGATTACCAGTCAGTGTTGGGAGTTCCACATACTTAAAATAATAAATACATATTATTTATAAAACTATATTTGAAATATTGTACTCATCTACAGCCTCTGCTTTCATGTAAGAATAATATTTGAATCTTCCGTGCTACCGTAACATTATTTCCCCTATCACCATGACACTTCCCAAGATGCAGTAGTATTTTGGAATAAGTTAAGTACAAAAATTTTTGTTTCTCAATAAACCGTTTTCTTGGGTTTCTTTTCGACATATCATGAAAACAACTCTCTATATTTGCATTGAAGTTTAGGCTTTTTAGTAGTTTTAGGAAATCTTTGTAGCACATGAGTTTCCTCCCTACTTCTTTTATTTTGATTCTTTGCTGTGAGCAGATATTCTGGTATAAAAAAAATATGAAAATGATACATAAGTAATTTAAATTGGGGACTTCTTTATAGGCTAGAAGACATTTTATTCATAGACACACACCTCCCTCTGATATCAAACGCAAAAAAAAACCCCAACCCAAACCCTTATAATTGTGTTCAAACTGAAGTTTCATAGCATGTTTGTATTTCCTTCCCAGTATTTTGCAAATGTCACAAACCCATTACAACGCAGTGATCCCTCGATTCACTTTGACTGAAAAACACAACTATCCACGAGCAACCCTCCTTTCTGTTTTTGTTTTGCTTATTGATCACACTGCTGAAGAGGAGAAAGTACTTCAGATTAAACATGTCTTCTGCTGGAGTGCATAAAACTCTTGTGCAGAAGCATTTTACATATGCATTCCTGCATACATTTCTTTGGACAGTGCTCAAAGTTTTCCTCTTCCTAGCACTGAACAGTCCAAGCATAACTTCCTTAGGTTGGTCTTCTATGTTACTAAGAAAGCCAGAATAATTTTTCTTCTTCAATGTGATAAGGCAACCCAGGATGTAAATCTGCAATGGTTATCTGCCATAAGACATCTTTGATTTTACTTTTATTTTTGAGAAAATTGCATTAGAAATCTCTGCTTGTGATAAGGGACAGTCCTGAATTTGTAATGCTGCTATGCAGATTTTCACTGCTGTGAATTTTAATGCAGCAAAATAAATCAATCTTCTTTATATATGTATATTTATGCTTCAAGTCTACATACACATCTATATTTTTTTCTCAGATCTTATTCCACAGGAAGATAAATAAAAACGGGAAATGTAAAAAAATGCAAAAAAAAAACAAACCCAAAAAACCCATGCTGATGTTTTGGATCATTCACATTAAAGCATTTGACAGCTCAGCACAGGTGATGACAATTTCTCTGAATCTTCAGTATTTGCAATTGATAGGAAAATTTTTATACTAAAAATATAGAATAATTATTGCAGCAGATAACCACATTTACTTGATCTTGCACAATGTAGAGGTATAGAAAAATTAAAGGGGGGTGTAAAAAAGCAATGATGATGATACTGCTATGTAATCAGTGGGGTTTTTTCCTATCCATGTTTAAAAGGGAAAAACTGATTCTGATACCTGCTGCAATATGATAAAAAAAAAAAATCTCTTTAATATTCATCTCCGAAACAGGCAGTGATTCTAGGAGTAACTCAGATTTTCTTTCCTCTCTTCTGTACAAGTCACTGCTGCATAAGGGTGTGGTTACAGGAAGAGACAGATCACCCACCCTTTCTGCCCTGCAGCTGCCCATGTTTACAGACACCAGTATGGCCAAAATAAGAATATTTTACTGAATAGTTCAAAGCATCCTGGCTGCTAAGAGACAAGTTTTATCATTTCCTGACCAAAGCACATTGTTACTCCTTAAAACTACCTTGCCCTTACTTGTCAGTGAAGTTGCTTTTGAGAATATCCTTTCTTAAGAAATTATTTATCTTCCCCTTGCACATCAATTCACAATGCAGGAACAGGTTGGGTACACACGTCTGTCCACCTGACTCACTCTCCTGCCAAGACTGGCACACCGTAGCCACCCTTCTTAAAGGGGTGGGCACACCATCAGACAGCTGCAATTCCACCCACTGCTGAGCCTGTCACATAGCTCATTCAGATCCTCTTATGAAACTTCTCCAGCTGAAGGACATGCTCTCAAATCTCACTTTAAAGTGGAAGACAAGATTCTGGAAAATAAGATAATCCCTTCAAACTGGTATCAATATGGTATACAGATGCTTACTTCCTGTTTCCAGGTACCGGCCCAGGGCCTAGGCTTAAATATTTAAAAATATGAAAAACAGCAGACTTTACATCACAACACCAGCAGAAGAATTTTCTTCCCTGAAGCTGTATATTTTTTCAATGATAATGTTAGGAGAACTAAATGTGATACTGTCTTATCAATAAAATGATAACATGATGCTCAGTTCAATACTATTTGTTAATAATTATACTCTAAACTGAAGGATTATTTTCCTGGTAAAGTAGTATAGCATTTATTTCTCTTATGAAACTGACAGAAATATGACCTAACTATGGACTCCTATTTTTAGTTGCATACAAGGACACTTTTTCTAAATGAATTTGCTTCTAATAGTCATTCAAGTAGTCACAAGAGGACTAAACCACTATTTTTCTTTTCTATTATGTCATTTCTCTAATAGGTTCAAATATTATTAGCCAGCTTTACTGCCTAGAGGTTTCAAAATGAAGACACAATGGAAACTTTTGCCAAGTCATGTTTATTTTGAGAACAAACATACAGAGAAATAATGGAATTATTACTTGAGTAATTAGGAAAATAAATTATGCTGCTGACACATTGCAATGGTTGGGGAAAAATACTGAAAGCATTCTCAGATAAAATTGTACAAAGACTGCTCTTTTCAGCCTCTGGTACTTCACTGCGTAAGGCTGGAAGAGACAGATTCCAAGTTGTTATCTGAGCAAAGCTATGCTAACACATGCCACAGTCCCTAAACTAGAAGCATAATTGGTTCAATATGCCAAAGTGAGTTGCTGAAAGTCCCCTTAACTCAGATAATCAGAAACTATTATTGTAACTTCTTTGCTTCTTAATTTTATTACTGCATGGGAAAGACAATCATCTTCATTTTTGTTTGATCTGTCATCTGTACTTCTTGAATTTCTGCCTGTCTGCCATAGCTTAATTAAAAGCTCATTGTCCTTCTAGTGCAAGTCCTACATAAATGTTCTGCTTGTATTTCTCATCACATTAATTCCTACCAGCTTGTTCCTTCTGCTTTTCTCAATCATCTCTCTTTAACATTTTCTGTTTTACTATCTTCTGGAGTTTTGCCTTTTAACTTCCTCTTCCTTGTGCCTGCCATCACAATTAACACAAACCACGGTGACAAATTTGGACAGAAGTTGAAGAAAAAATACAATTACCCGTAATCTAAAGTGGTCCCCACCTGTACTAAGAGTTCACATGTTGATTCCACAGAGAAATTGCTGTGCAGTGAGCAGCAGGACAGAAGCCACAGCAGATACAATGCAAACAAACAGTGTAACCTTTCACAGGCCTGGTACAGTCTGAATACTTACCTGTTAGAAACAGCCTCTGCTTTGTGCAAAGTTCTGCGTTAGAAGGAACATTTCAGAGTTTTAGCTAAAGTTTTGACTTCTAGTTTAATGCTCTTGGTCAGTGTAAACAGATTTCAAATGACAAAGTTTAGGTTCTAGTTTAAGCATTGGATGTCAGTACCAGCCACGACATCTGCACTGTTTGGGAACATCCCAATAATGAGAGCTGCTAAAAAATTACACTGAAAAGATGCTTATATACTTAACCTGGCCATGGAATTTATATGATCATCTTTATGAAAGGAGTATCATATAGGCTCTATATGTAGTAGAATAGCTGAAGTCCGCAAATATTGGCCTTTGAATGATTATGTTTGGAACTAAAAAGTTTCTGTCATGAAATAGCTTTCTGGAAATCAGGTGGCTTAAAGGCTTGGTCCAGAGGTTCCATGCAGATCAGCTGTAGTGACTGATAGTCAGAAATGGCCTTATCTTTCATTATTTGCCTCAGAATCCATTTATAATACTAATGGGTACTACATCTTCTGAGAATAAGTTTCAAAACACTTATTATGCTTTCTTTGAAAAAGCCACTCTCTTTTTTCTTTCGAACTTCATTTCTAATAAATTTATTGGGTGTTCAGTTTTTCTTGCATAACCCATGGTGGCTAATCAATCCTTATTAACATGTTTCTTCTTATTAATGTATGGACATGTTATTATCACATTTTGATTTTATAATTCAGGCTGGGTCTTGCGCTACTTAAATTAGGAATTATTCTGTAAAAGGGGAGATTATATTGTTTCTTCATGACTTTTAAAAATCCATTAAACATGTATTTCAGGGATCAGTGAATTGAAGCTATACACTCGCATAGTGATATTTCCCCACTTACTGTTTAATGATTTCAAACACGCTAGCGTTTTTCAACTGCTGTTAATCACTGAATTGACATTTTCAGGTAGCTACTTGCAAAAACTCCCAGATCTTTTTTAACTTAAAGGACCTAATTTAGGCTGTATCTCTACACACACATATTGATATTTACACCTTTAGGTATTTGCAGATACAGATAACTAGGTCACTTGAATCTGTGATATTCCTTGCAATGTTTTGATGGTAGCCCTAAAATTTGATATTCTGACTAATTTTCCATCAGCAAGTTGCCATTAATCTGAAAGCTAACATTTCTAGCAACAGATATACAGACATAACAAACAGAGGGGACAGTTTTGCTGAAGTGCTTTATCCTTTTAAATTTTCAGAAGCAATTTCATGGCATGGCAGCTCTTTGTGCCTTCTAGCCACTCAGAAATCCATTTGCTGAAGTCTAGCCACGATATTTTGGATCTTCCTCATGAAAGAAATGCAAGAGGTCTCCAAATCCTGATCAGCGCATATTTCATGGAGGCACAGTAAACAAGATACTTTCTTGTGTTTTAAGTTGCAGTTATCACAATGACACTTTATGAAGACTTAAAACTGAAAGGGACTAGAAAACTTTACACATCTCATCCTTAAACAGCTCCAGCCATCAACAGCAGACAATATTTAATATACAATGGGTAAGGCACAACTGATAAAGAACAAATCATATGCAAAACTGTGTTTAGAGCAGCCACAATTCCGAATTTCTAGTAAACTCAAGATGTTATCTGTAAAGGCATGGAAATTATACTAAATAGGACAAGCAGCAAATAAATTTTCAAGCCTAGCAGGGCACAGTAAATTTACAGATGTTTGCAAAGTGCTTAGCTTCAGGTAAAAAAAAAAAAAAAAAGCTCCATCTTCTCACCAAAGTAAAACAAAGAGGAAATAAAAAGGTTTTAGGAAGGAGCATTTGTGTCCCAACAATCAGATAAAAAGTAGCAGGGACATGCTCCTAATGCGCTATTCCCCACCCCTAGAAGTTCCTCAGGTGACTTCTTCACAGTGAAGAAAGTTAATGTAGCTGATTTTTTGCCTGTAAGTTCACAACTGCCCTCACAATCTTATCCACTGGTTTCGCTGCAAGGTGTCTGTTAGTAGCAAACAGCTGGGTAGTAGCATAACCTTTAATCAACTTGACCCACATAATGAGAACTGTGAGTGAAATCCTGATTCAATAGCAGAAGTTTATTAATTGGATCAGTCTAACTGGATTACCACTATTTCCTGTAAAAAAGGGAAATGCCGGGGACATGGCAGTTGCCAAATAAAATTCAGAAAAGGTGTGATCTGCTAAAGAATAGCATGGTTGATACCACCAAACCCCTATATGAATTCATCTACATAGTTCAGCTTATCCTCCTTTTTGTGAAATTCTCTATTGCTTTATTGAATGGACTGTTGCCCACTAAGTTAAGAAAAAAAATCTATCTGGCTCTAAACTATAATCAATGTAATCAGTGAAGAAGGAAAAAAGGCAAGCATTTTACTTCAATGTCTGCAAAGTTAGAAGGGTACAAGCAGAAACTTTGTGGTGACTAGCCTCTCGAAAGTCAAGAAAACACAATGTATGTTGCAAGTCATAAGTTGCAAGTGCTTAATTTATTTGTAATAAATATCTTGTTGTTCACATTACCAACACCACATAATGTGCTATGCTGCCAACTTCTAGAAACATTCAAACAAGGCCATTTAATCACATAAAGCTTCAGTTAGATAGAAATGCTAGTTTTTGGATTTATGGACTAAATTTCAACTACTTTACTCAAAAATGCTAGACACAAACATCTGATGGTGAGGTCGTGCATGCTCACTGCAAGTACATCTGGAAGAAAGACAAGCCAACAGTCTAAATAATTTCCTTTGAACCTGACGAGCACAGTATGCTTCAAGCAACACAAGCCATTACATGCTTTTATACAAGTTCCAACCTTTCAATTGCACACAAAATCAACTGGAAAATAAACTGCAGAGTCAGGGCATCATCGCCTGATGTTGAAATATTGCTATCCAGTGAAGGACTAGATCAGCCCTTCTCTTACGATGGATCTGCAAAGAGCCTGTGGCTTTTGTATTTGTGGGGCTCTTCACTGGCTGGGATCAAAGCTCAGGTGGACAAATACAAGTGGGGAGCAGCTACCATTCTGCAACTCCTGAACAAGTGCTCCTCTCCCCAGCCTCTATCCACAAATAAAGACATTTTTATTCCAGTCCCTGAATGGTGTCAATGAACAATGTCCTTTGAGGTTTGCCTATGGGTTCAGCAAGACTAGCTCAGAATGCTGTGGCAGTTTCCCTCACTGCAGCAAACCAAGAGGCACAGAAGAATGGTGGCCACCAGTTCTCTCATTTTATTAAGTAGTGAGGTGAAAAACCTCTCCCTCTCCACCTCTTCTCTTCTTTGGCCCTGGGAGCTGTGTGGTTTGTTTCCCAGTTCTGCAAGAAATGTCTAGACCTGCAGCATGAAAAATGCCAGGACATGGGAAATAAGTTATGTATCTCTAGGTATGGTTTATGTCAGTACCAGTGAATTGGTTCCTACATGAATACCAAAACCTCAGATCATTGCAAGTTACTTGCACAATGACTGCCTGAATCATGGATAGCAGCAGGACTAACGCAGGTTCTGTTTCCTTTACTTCTCTCAGGTTAGACTCTCAAACAGGCCCTTCGGTGCAGTAAGAGACACAAGAACTCTCTGGTATTTACACTAAAAATTAGATATATTTTAGATTTTTAAAAATGTTTGATGATAAGTGTGAAGAATGCAAGAATCACCATTTCAACAATCAAAATAAAATGCTCCATAGTCACTATCTATGAGCATTATAAATAGCTAAAGGAAAGTGGAATCCATTAGTCATTCAGCAATTATGGAATAGGGCATTAAATATCAGTTTTCAATTTGGAAACAAGGTCAAAATGAAAAGAAAACAGACACTAATTGTTAGCATGCATCATCTTAATTTACATTTTATTTTCAGGCCAGATGCAAGAAAGCTCAACGATCAGGTCAGACAGTTGAAATAGTATTTAATCTACCTTGAATATCAGTTGAAAAAGAAAATTTTGATATAAGAAAATTATAAAATTTATTTAGTAATAAAAAAGTGGTAGTTTTTACTGTTTACATTTGAAGACAGGAACAATTGTATTTAAATTATTTTTACAGGTACAATCATTTTTACTAAGAATATGAAGAAATAAAACTGTGGAAGGGCAGTGAGCCTCAAAATATCCATTGATAATAAACACAGGGGAAGGAATAAGCAGGTAAGGTAAATCTAAAAAAACATGACACTAAGTTCCCTGGTTCACAAGCCTGCACAAACATCTTTTGAAACTCCCAGTTTATCTATATTTTAAAGGCTCCTTTGCCTCTAAGTATTACCAGAGAAAAATTCTTAAAGCAAGCTCAAAGATATTCTTAAACAAATATTTGAAAGTTTAATTTTCTCCAAGGAATGTGATTCTTCCATTTATACAAAAACATGCTGATATAAACAGAACCATGATAATTTATATTAGCTGCAGGATTTTCTCTTACTAAACTCAGTTATTGCCAGACTGTTTTGTACAAATAGCTCTATAAACATGCTGTTAATCCAGCATCCTCACATGAAAGAAGTAACAGTGTTATTTCTAACTAGAAACGTCAAGACCAAGAAAATCTCAGAAATGAGTGGAATATTTATACAACATATTCCAAGTGAACATCACAGAAACTATTTTGGAAAACCACATGGGATTTTTCACAGAAAAGTGCTGGAAGAGGTGGGATTTTTTCTTGCAGTTGACAAGTAAAATCTGATAGGATAGCTGCTAAAAATCATTTTAATAAAGGTCATACTTGAGCTGTCACAACCAAGAATTTTAATTAACACTCTAGCAGTCAGCAATTAAGTCTTCACATCTGATAGCTTTACAACACAGACTGGAGAACTGCATCAGACTATAAACATTTATTTACATGGCAATTGCTATGGACAGGAGCTCAGGTTCTTGGTTTTTTTCTCAGAAAGCCAATGAGCTTATACAAAAACTAGGAAATATAAAGGTGCTCCTGCCCTGGAAGATTTAACTGTTCCCTGTAATCATATCTGGTAGATGGATGCCCATATCAGAAGTTAGCTTAAGAGTATCCCTCAAGAGAGACAGTAGAGGCTCTAAGATCATCTGTCCCCAGGAATGGGTGGAGGTGGGCAGGAAGAGAAAGCAGAAGAGGAGGAAGTTCTTCTGTTGTGCTGCCTCTCATGATCATGGAAATAATGGCAGCCACAGGACCATGTACCTTCTCCATAGCTGAGCTGAGTCCATGTCCAGTTGTGAAGAAGAAAAGCCCCCTGGTTACTGGTTTGGTTCGGATTTTTTCCCCGTAGTAAATCTAATACCCTGAGCCTTAAAATCATGGATGTTATAGAGATGATGAACAGAATGTAAGGTTTATAGCATCTCCCATATGCCAGCTCAGCACGGAATACTGCATCCAACTTTCTTTTCTTTATCTAGAAGTGACATTTCTTTACCTAAAGTGATCATAGTTTTAGACATCAGTTAAAGAATATTGTGCATTATCATTGTGGGAGGCTGCTACTGGCCACCCAGTCAGGATAATGACACTCACAAATTATTAAGGAACCAAGGGACACCTCCAAACCAACTGCCCTTGTCTTTTTGAGGAAATTCACCTGGATGGGTATCAACTGGGAACACCACACAACTGGTACAAACAGATCCAGCAGATTGCTAAAACACCTGGGCAGCTTCTTGGTACACGGACTCAGGGAGCTGACCTGGAGAGGTGCCCTCCACGATTTGTTGCTTGCTCCCAGAGAGGCTCTTGTGGCTGAAGTGGTGATTGGTGGCCATCTTGGCCACAGTGACCATGAAGCCCTCAAGTTTCAAAACTCTGGTAGTGTGCCTGCATCCGTGTTGCTCCTGAGGTGGACCAGGCACAGGCAAGCATGTTGGAAAATCAGCATTCTCTGGCCATCCTCGATGCAGGGGCACTGGAACAGCCTGCACAGGGCCCAGAGTGCCTGCCTGAAGCAGAAGGGACGTTTCTTGCAGAGTTCACTGCTCATTGAGAGCGCGGCTTCCCACTGGCCAGGAGAGGGGCTGGGGGGGCAACAGGGGCTCTGCAGGGCAGGGACATGCCCCTCTGCCCCACCACTGTCACCTGCTTGCCCAAGGCAGGTTCTCCTCCTGCTGCCTTTGCACCTCTTAGGCAGCAGGACTGAAGCATTAGTAATTTACTAAACATATACTAGTGAAGAGCATTCACCTCACTGCCATATTAAAGCATATCTGTAATTCTGAGGAGCCTGAGGATAGTGTATTTTGGTTTTGCCAATTCTTTGTCTATCAGCAACTTTCTGGCATGGACTATATTCCTGGACTATTTAAGAAGGGAATCCTTAAGACTGTGATCTTTAAGAAATTAAACAGAACCAAGGAAATTAATGAATGTCTCATTTAATTCAAGTTATCTCAAAAACACAGTGAATATATTACTCTTCCTTGTCTGAGTCAATAGAATAATGGCTAGGTAAGTAACAGTCAAGAGTCTGTCAAGGAGAAATTGTGCTTGACCTGGGTGCTTGACAGAAAAAATTACCAGTTTTCTGTTCAATATCAGGTATTACGGTGGAACACATCATGGACCTTGACTTGAACAGTTCTATCAGATGTTATGTAAAAGCTCTGAAAACACAGTCTAAATAAAAGCACTGCAAGACATAGGAAAATTGTACTCAAAGGTTAATCAATTGTTCCCTGAAAAGCAAAAAAGTAATAGACACCAAAATGTAAGTAAAGGCCAGTATCATGCAGCATTTTCATTAATTACTTACAGTAATTAGAGAGTACATTTATTAAATCTGCAGATGACATCTGGCTGAAAAATGCTGATGCCTTGTTGGAGGATAGGGTTAACACAGAGACCAAAATTAGGTAAGTGCCTTAGAGGGGAAAAAACCTGTCAGACATCAAGTTCTGACATCTAGGTAGGAATAAACAACACAAGATGGGAAAAAACAGGTTGAATAACAGTTCAAAGATCAAATCTGGTGAAAAGCACATGAAGAAAGGTGGTAGGAAGAAATGAGAAATTATCGTTGCAGTCTAAACATGTTAACAATATCAAGCCATGATGGCAAAAGCTGTGATATGTAACTATGAACAGAGCTTGCAAACTGGATGGGGAAAAACACCCATAATCTTACTGCTGCTCTTAGTTTTTGAAAGAATGTAGCCTGGCTCCCATGTCTTGGTGTTCCACACAGATCTGGTCCATTTAGTGAGAGATCAGCATGGAGAATGCTTCAAGGAAACCTCATTGCAGCCTTCCAAAAGCTTAAGGTGGTGTATAAAAAGAAGTGAGAGGGACTTTTTATACAGGCAGACCGTGACAGGACAAGGGGCAATGGTTTCACACCGAAAGAGGTTGGGTTTAGATTAGATGTTAGCATGAAATTCTTTACTCAGATGGTGGTGAAAGACTGGGATAGGCTGTCCAGAGAAGCTGCCGCTGCCTCACCTCTGGAAGTGTTCAAGGTCTGGCTGGATGGGGCCCTGAGCAACCTGGTCTAGTGAATTGCATCCCCAAATCATTCTATTATCAGGAAAGACAAAGAGAAATTACAAGCAAGTTACAAGCAAGGGAAGACTGCAGGAGCTGGGGTTGTCTAATGTACTGAAGAAAAGGCTAAGGGGAGATTCAGACAACATGCTCTGCATACATAAAGGTTAGCTGCCACAAGTAAGAAAATAAACAGTCATTCTTGTTAATAATGGTTATGGAAAATGTTGCGAAACAAAAGTAATTTATTTTCCAGCACCCTTTTTACTCTATTTCCTTCACAAGTCTGAAGTCACTGGAAGATAACATTTTTACGTAAACTAATGATTTTAAAAAATAATGCTTCTTAAGAAAAGAAAAGCTTTATCTTCATGTGTATCAGTTTCATCAGGAATATTTCAAGCATCTTATATTTAAGTCAGTAAGACAAAATGTTTTAATAAAACAAATCAGCTTGCAAACACACATAGTATTACAGACTAAGAACTAAAATCACTATCCACCATCACAACAGTAAACTGCATTTATGATGACATGAAGTTTAGCACCTGAATGAAAAAACCCAATAATTAGTAACAATAAAATAATTTAGCTTTAATTCATGCATTCCTTTGATTTTCTTATATTTCAAGAAATGCAGAAACAAATATTTCCAGATTTTCTTTCATGCCAAATGTTTTCATTTTCCACTTGGCTGAAGCAAGTTAGGGTAAATGTACGACATACATTTTGAAAACTATTATGTATTGTGATCTACCAAAACTGTCTTTCTATTTGTGTTAACCGTTAGCACCATCTACTGGTCCAGAAGGCCCTTTCAAACTTTAGAAAAAGCTGTGGAAAGTGATCCAGCCAAAATGATGCAAAACGACACTGACAGTAACAGGTAGTTTTTCAGTCCCTACACAGGCAACAGAAGAGAAAAAGGAAAATATCATCTTGTCATTATTGATACCACTCAAAAAAAAAGTAAAACAAAGTACTAGCTTTCATATAGGCAGAGGTTATCCTAAAATGTACGAAAAGAACTGAAAGGCTTAGAGAGTTACAAAGATTTGGATAATGAACATGATGATCACCTACTGTGGTGCACCACTAATCTGCAGTTGGAAACATAGAACTTCTAGTTCTAGATCCAATGACGCCTGATGGGCATCGTTGGGAAAGATCATCTCTAAGAGCAAGTTAGGTACCTATGGATTCTGGATAGATGGGCAAAGAGAACTTGGTATTACACTGCTAGCATTCAATGCTTCAAATTCCACTAGAAAATTAACTTCTGCCCTCTATGTTAATATCCAGTAAATTAGCTTGTTGTAAACAATCACTGCCATATCAGTTTAGGATCTTTACATTTCACTGTAATTACAAAGGCCAATTAACCTCTGTTGCATTTTTTAGTCCTTTGTTGAACCTCACCCTAAAAATGTAATCTACTTGCTGATGTGTTACTGCGACAACAGCTCATTCCCCTGCCTGCACTGAAATGACTGGCTCAAATGAAAACTGTCTTCAGGCTGTGCCTGGCATCCTGCCTCCTAGCAGTGCTACAGTCTTCATTTACATCCACTGCTTCTCATACAGTTATGGAACTAAAATCTTCATTCCTGTGAAAATTGTCACAGTTGTTCACATTTCTTGGAAAACTTAATATTGCGTGATATCACTTTCAGTTTCATAATGCAATACTTTCAAGGAGGAGAAATCTGAGATACAGCTGTATACCAAGTCATGTTATTTCTAGAGCTAGAGACAAACAAGAGATATTAGGTAAGAGACCTAATAACCTTACCTTGATTTCCTTAAATACAAGGACTCCCCACATTGCAGCAACAAGGCCAGGACCCTAAAGAATAAGATTAATTTGTACATTACAGCATTTCATTAAAATTTACTCCTTCTCATTACTGCTCTCAGGGTGGTTGAATTTTATCTGGATAACACATTTAGGTCTTTCCATTCTGTATAAGTAAAGCACTCGTAACAAAAGCATAGACATCACTGAAATATTTACTAAGTAAGATACAATAAAATCTTCAAGAAGGACTGTAGAGGCAAGAAACTGCTTTTTTTTTTTTTTGCAGTAGGCACAACTTCTTTCAAAATTATACAGCAGAGTCTGCTCCAGCTGTTACATGTTCTTTCAGTAGACTCCAAATAACATGCCTCATTTTAGTCCAAATTAGAGTCCACAATGTTTCCTAACATTTCCTTTATTAGAATGACTAACTACTGGACAAAGTTTGATTTTATCATTCAGTACGATATCAAGAGACTGAAACATAGATGTATTTCCTGTATAGCTGACATCTGGACAAAGCACAAAGCCAGCCAGGGAGACAGCTCAGGGAAACTCCTGATTTTCCGTGATGTTGTTGTACAGGTTTCCTGGCTAACAGCAAACAGTGATACACAACAGCAACTTCCAGGCACTCTTTTTAATACAGTTTTTCCCCTGAGAGAGCAATGATCTGAATTTTCATCTCTGATGAGAAAATATCTGAATATGAAGCAAAAACTGGCTCTGTTAATGCTTCCCATTAGAGCTGTTCTGAGAAACACTTGACAGATGTTTGGCCAGTGACCTGCCTCTCTTCATCCTCAATGCAGCTGACGGGACTCAGATATAGACAGGAAACAGTGTCTCATGCTGAATATACGTGTGGGTGCTGTTTCCTAGTGACATTGCCAACTATTATTTGAGGGGTTATTTCACTTTCTAGATAATATGCACTGTAAGAGGAATGCACTTTAAAAAATGAAACGAAGTCTTAAAGGGATGTGATGAAGACCTCTCTGAAAATTTTCTGCTGGGTGAAATAAAGAAGCAGTTCTGAACCTGTGGTCCAGATAAGCAGTTTCTCATCAGTGCTGTCCTTACATTTTTCATTTTGTGATTTTATATCCTTGCCCTTTAGGCATACTGATAACTAAGTTATTAAAGCTGCTTTCCATTAATCCTTCAATTTCTAATTAGAATGAGCCCAATCTTTTTTTCATTGCATACTGCAGAGTTTATTTTGACTTACTGCATCTTGAGGCAAAGCTTAATCCCTATTAAAGTTGTTTCATTAATTTGCTTCCAAAATACAGCTGTTAAGCAAAACTTTGGTTTTATTTATTAACTCTCATTTGCCACCTTTGTGTCACCAACTAATGACAAGTGGCAAGAGCGTAAATACAAAGTTTACTTTTACCTAGTGATTGGAATGTATGCTTTAAAAGTACATCATACACAAGAAGAAAACAAGGACAGAACAGGCCAACCTATTTTCCACACATTTGCCTAAGAACACTATTTTCAGTAGCACATAATCTGTTCTGTTTGTTCAAGAACTGTAAAAAGAAAAAATGCCTGACTTAATTAAGAAAAATGACTACTAGGGGATAAAATTCACAAATTCAAAAACATCCAGACCAAAATGTACTTCCTGGGATGAAAGCACAAAATAATTCTTCTTTTAATCACTTCAATTCAATAGTTAATATTGATATAATTCTGTTTACAAAGCTTTGGCTTTTACATAACCTAAAGACTCTCAATTCTTCTGGTTTTTCTTATGCTTGACACTGACCAAGACGGTGCTTGTCATAGTCATTCAAGTTCCTAAAAATCCAAATACTAGCACAGACAAGCAGAGGAGGCACTGTATACTCTTGAATAAAAATGCTCTAGACCCATCATAATTTCAACTCAATTCCAAAACCAGAAGGGTAAAAACCTATTCACTTTTAATTCTAGTTAGAGATTTTATTTTTCATATACTTACTGCAGTAATTATTGGAAAGCTGACGACAGCACTGAGATAGTGATTGGCCAGGAACCAGCAGCAATTGGCTATTGCCCAAAGCACACCAGAAACAAACCCTGGAAAAAGAAATCCCAATCAAAAACATGCATAACAAGGTATAGGGAGCAGTTTGTGGAAGTTTTATACTGATAGCATAATACAGAAATTGTATATATGTATTTTAGTATGTTAACTACTTTAACAAGCTGGCTCTGGCAATCTAAACCAAAGCTTGAAGGATATGAATCAGCTAGTCCAACTGAAGTAGCAAATTAATTAAAGTTCACAATTTTCTGGGCATTGTGCTCTTCACTCTGGCAGTCAGTTTTTGAAAATCTGCAATGTCACTTTGTTCTAGTTTCAGATTAGAACAAAAATTATCACTGTCTCCTAACCTTAATTAATTAACCTAATAGAAGTGCTCTTTCAAAAGAGACAAAAAGTCAAATGAAGATACTTCAAAGGTGAACCACAATTTCAACACACAACTTAAACTAATCACTGCAAAATGGTCCAAAGAAGTAGCTGAAATGAATTGCTAATTTAAAAAACAGTCATACCTGGCAATATGGCTTGTGGATAAACATAAGGTTTATTTTTCCTGACTGCACAGTAGATTAAAAAGTAGATGGTACTTGTAAGAAATATTCCACTGAAGTGTGCAAAAACATAATCTAAATCTGGAAGAGAAATTACAAAATGATGTTAGCATAAATACCAGTTATTAATTTTAACAAAATTATTTTCACTGATAGCATTCATATGGACAAAAATACATACAAGGTGCTACTCTTAAGAATTCGAATTCAAATCTCATTGTGATGAACTCAGCTGTCAGTTTAACTATGGGTGGATACAGTCAATGACATCTACTAAACATGAATTAAACACTGTGTTGACTCCATTTATTACAGGCTTCTAAGCATTTCTATGAGCTGTTATTTTCAGAACTCTATTACATTACTGAATTAATTTAATAAAAACTTGAGAAAATCCTCAGGTGAGGCTACAAAACTGGGGTGGGGATTTTACATAATTATGACCTCTCCTGACTATCTACAATTATGTTCTTGTGTTCCTGTATCCTTGTTTTGTTCTGTACATTTAAGGGCAAGACAACTGCATATACTATGTAAACTAAACATGGCTCAGTTTTGTCCCTTTATCATCTTGAAGGATGTATCACGATTTTGACCACTATAATCATGAACAATAATAAATCCTTTATGGACTTTGTATGTGCTAAAGAGAGTTATTTCCAACATGGTAAAGCAGAAGCACGTAGCAAGGTGATCCTTTTCTCCTTGGAGCTGTAAATTCTCAACAGGAAAGGCAGCTGTGGTAATGACAACATCTGTTTTGCCTGGCTGGGGAATATATACATCGCAGTATTCAAGAGAAATTGTATATGACAGTGGCAACATTATGCGTTCTCAGCAGTATTTTGCTCTTAAGGTGCTGCAGGCATTACCTGATAGAGTATAACCTGAATCTTAAGGAAGATGTTTCTGGGAGAATGTTGTTTGAAATTAGCAATTAGGCTTATGTTAAACGGTTTCAATTTAAAAAACTACATGGTTTTAATTACTTATGTTGTTACGTATCTGCTCTCCTCATCAGTTATGATCAATCTTCTCTTCCTTTATTGCTATTGGCAATCGGCAAGCTCGTGCCCTTCTTTAACTCATCCTCCACTCATACAAACTTTGTATTTTGAGGATGCTAGTATTGAATGCCCTCAGAAACACACCTGTGAGTTAAGTATGGTAGTCTTTGGGCTGTTTGTCAGTGCTTTTAATAGTGTCATTCACCCCTGAGAAAAAGGGTCTAGGCCTATGACTATGACAACATCTGAAGTAGTGCAGAACTGATAAATTGTCATGGTATATTTTCAGGCATATCAAGATTTTCACCCTATGCCTTTAACACAATGATGAAATAAAGCAGAAGTGAACTATTAGCTTTTACCAAACTGACTTGCTCCTGCGTATACAGTTTCATTTCTTCTTCCATGGTCCTTGATGTAAAGTACTGGTACAAAACTGGAACCGTACAGTATTCCAGCTACTACAGCCAGGCTACAGCCTCTTTAAAAAGAACAAACATTGGAGAAAATAGCCTAGCATGAATTAAGGAAGTAGACAACACACATAAGCCCAGTACTGCAGGTAAAAACTATACATCACATAAAAATTGCTAGCTATAAAAATAATACTTTTTAGCACATTTTTCTTTTCTAGTTCACCTAGTTTCCCTATACTTTGTAGCCAAGCAACACAGACAATTCCTGCCCCAAAAGCCAGCAATCTAGTTTAATGACATGGGAAATTAACTAACTAGGATTTCCTAAAAGCAGAGCTAGGGGACAACAAGCAAAATTCAATTTAAAATGCTCCCATCCTCACCTTTGCTGTTGTAATCTATATATTCTTTATAACTTCCCAGGTTCATTGCCTCTTCAGTCCCCTTCTCCACCTCCAGATCGCTGTGCTCTTGGCAGCCTCCTCTCCCCACACTGGCTCCTTGCTAGCTTGCTTCCACTTTGGAGCACTTCTACTGTCTCCTTACCATACTGCCAGGCCTTCTCCAGATGTATTCGCTTGGAAAACACACCTGGAAGCATGTCATTAGCACAGGCTTCTTCTACGCTGGAGTGCTAATCAACCAGGTGCTAAAACTCAGCTACTGAGTTGATACTGTTATTTACTTTGCCAAATGATATTTTTTCACAGTAGTACCTGATACTTAACTGGTAAGGTTAGACACATTCAACAGTGCCAAGGGAATAATCTAAATAGCTGTGCAACTATTCATATACAGATTTGCACACTACACTGTATGGTAAACAGGTAAAAACCTGTTATTTATAAGTGTGTCACTTCGCTAAGAAACCACAGGACACAAATTCTGCTTTTACACTGTGTTTAACTACTTTCTCTGGCTACTTGCTCTGTACCAGTAAAAGAACTGTTAGCAACTTACATGAGTCTCCTTTTTGCTGGAGAAAGTTTGTTCACCCATGAGTCCTCAGTGATATCTTCAGAAACATTAATAGACTGCAAAAAACCAAGAGTTTTCATGCAAGTTTAGTTTAGTTGGATTCCTTAAAATGTGCAATTTCTTCAAATGTCTTCTGTGATTCAGTCTGGTAGACTGGAACCTCCAGAGAGTATTGAGCACAGCTAGAAAACTCTCAGAGCTCTCTGTTCAGGTAGCCACTGAGCACTGACCTCTAACAGTAAGGTACAGTGGCAGGAGGAACCTGTTGTTCTCCAGCTGTCCTTGCATACTTTGGGCTCCCTAAGGAGCGACAGCCAGTCTGGTACCCCTCACTGGCCTCCAACCTGTGCCACAGCTGATGATGACAGTCAGCAACTCTTGACAGTCTCCCGGCTCTGAAACATGGCAAAAATCCGGCCTTTCACCTAAGCACCCTCACAGCTTTATAGCTAACATTTAATTGAAATTGCTTCCTCTTCTCACATAAGAAAGTAATATACTCCGTCTTCTATATAATCTCCATCATAATGAAGAAGGACTTTCTAAGCTGTCTAAAGCCGACAAACAAGAAAGAAAACTTGGGAATACCTCTTCTGTTGCTAATATTCAAAATGATATCCAAGATCCACAGATTAAGATACGATCAATACATACTTATTTTATGTAGTCTACCATAAACCCTAGCAAACTTGACTAACAAACACATTTTTTGTTTTAAAATGGATATGTACTTTCACTGCTGTAAAATAACAACAGTAGAGTACTTACACTTTCTCTCAGTAAAGGTGTGCTTTCTAACGAAGCTGAAGAACTCTGGACTTCAGTTTTTATAAAAAGAAATATGACAGCACTCAGAAGAGAAAAATACACCAGTAAATAACATGTCAGTTCATAAGGACATAACATTTAGTGTTTGCCAGGAAAACATGTTTGCTCACAATCTTTCTCCCTTTTGGTCACTCCTCCATGATATCTCAGAAACAGGAAGCAGGTGGTGAGCTGCAGGAATTTATCAGGCAGGAATAGCAGTACTGCTACTATTTTCTCAGTACCTCCCAAACTCATGTGCCACTAGTAACAAGAATGGGTACAAAGCTGCACTCTTAGAAAAGAAGAAAAGTGGAAGCAAAAATCATGAATCTAAGGAAGCAGCTCTCTCCTACCAATCAGAAATGGCTTCATTATCTCCATGTTCTTAATACCCTCCTTTTCTGAAAGGCATTCGTGCAGCTCCTGTCAGCATGTTTATGGTAAAGCCCCTAGGAAACCAGCTGGAAGGCAAGAACACTGCTACATAACAAAGATCCTCTTTCCTCTGTGTTTGGACCAAAATGTATGCTGCTCATTTTGGTCTCATACAAATAAAAAAACAAGCAAAGCAAAAAGAAAGAATAAAGTCCTTCCAAAGATTGTGAAGGAAGACACTATGTGGGAATTTGAAGTGTAACTAAAAGACTTACAAGACACGGAGCTATTACAGACAGGAAAACATGCAAAGCCTCTGGCCTTTCACGGACCCCAAAGTACCAGGGAAAGGGTTCTGCGGCACATTTTATAGTTATGAGATTAAGAGTTGTACCCCTGACTGAGTGAAGTGAGATCAGAAATCGGAGGTTTTCTCAACAAGATTCTTCTAGTCAGTCTGTCCTCTGACAGGATTTGGGGAAAGTGAACCATTTGAAAAACCTAGCTAAGGAGGCAGTCCGTGCATCTCTGTTTTGCCTTGAACATGCCTACCAGCATAAAAATATATTTCCGTGTTTATGGATAACCGTTTCACCCCTGTACTGGATAATATGTCTGTTTCTACATGAACACTGACCAGCTAGGTATGGATAGCTCATGAACTTGGTAGTAAATGATTTGCCAAGAATTCTTCAATATATTCATTCTCTTGCTAAATCATCCTGGTGATTGGTTATTAAATATGTATTTTACATAACAGAAAATCATTGTAAGAATCAATTTTTACCTTATAAGTGAAAGTCCAGCTCCAATATAATTTAAGACTGGTCTTGATACCTCTTCTGGGTCAATTCCAAACCAACCAAACCTGGAACATTTAACCAGTTTCACTTAGTTGCACTGACTTTACACAAATAGTTAAATTATAACCTAGCCTTTGAAATCTTGACTCATGTAAATAATTCTGCTTAAGTATGTATCTTCAGTATTAGATCAGTGCCTCAGTTGGCTTGCAAAAAGCTATGTCTATTTTACAAAAACAACCCTTAGTTTAATGTGCATTGTTTTTTTAATATGTATATTTAAAAACTGAAGTTAAATTATCTTATCATACCACACTGCAGAAGAAAAAATACAAATATGTATTAGTTTTACATTAAGAAATACGTTATTTATTGATTCAATAACATCACTGGGCATTCTTCTTTCTACTGAGACAGAAGAAATACAAAAAGCTAAAATAATTAACTTGAATACTTTCCACTGAGAAGGAAAAAGTTTTAATACATACGATAAATCCTGTTTAGTGGCAGACTTGGCAGTGTTACGTTAATGGCTGGAGTTGATGATCTTAAAGGTCTTTTACAACCTGAATGACTCTATGATTCCACAGGTGAGTTTTCACTGCGGTTATTAATGAAGAATAGGCAATGTTAATTATGCAATGACTTAAGATTTAAAACATACTTACCTTGAACTTGCCCAACCTGTCAGCAAATTAAAAGAAGCCCATATCAAAAGACCAAGAGCTAAGCCAATAGTTTTAACGATAGGGACAACTGTAACATTGCCTGAAATACAAAAAATGAAACTGAAATCAGTTAAAAAATATAATGTCATCTTGTATATATTTGCTTTAGGTTCTATGCCTGGTTGGAAGGCAAAGAAATTTAGGGAACTACAAGGTGATAAGAAACAGAGTTTTTAAAAAATAAATACATTGAACATAAACTTTTCCTCCATATAATTTTAAACGTTATTTTTGGTGTGAATTTGCCTCTTACAAAAAAAGCATAATAAAACAGTATTTACTATCCGGGTACAGTTCCGTTAACAGTGAGGCTTTAAAGAACTGAATAACTACTAAATAACTACTATCTTATATATGGAAAAATTTCAAGAATCAGAATCTCTTTATCCTCACCTGTAGCCCACACAAAACCTCCAACCATAGCCAGAGGCCAAAACCGAGGGCAATTCTGGATCAAATTGACCACCAAAGAAACTATCCATATGGAGGCACAGAGGATCCACTGGAAGAACATGCCTGTGGAAAAACCAAATGCACACAACAGAGAATTTGTAGAATACTGCATGTGTGAATCTCATAACAGAATATGTATATCTTAGTTACGCTAGTAGAGAAAAAAAATCAAAAAGGTGGCCACCGCCTTCGTGAATTTCAGGGAACCTTGTTACAACTCATTCAAGGGATGTATTTTTAGGGTGGGTTATAATTTGGTGAACCTTCTCCTTATCATGCATTCTTCCTACAGATCTGCAAAAGACACTTTGCTGGACAAACTTTACGCAAGCCCTGATTCTTAAACACGTGAAAATTTTGATGGACTTCTGACAAAGATATTATTCAATTGCTGCAAACTTCTCCCACCACCCCAATAGCTGCAACACAGATGACTGCACAGGATGAAACTTTTTCAAAGCTCAAGCTTTTCCACTAATCCCAGACACTGAGGATGGTCAGCAACAGATCTCTTCTACCTCTGTAGATTCTTGAAGGCTCAGTTAGGCAGACTAGTTAACTTCACACCAGCTGTGCAAAGACTTTCCCTTGAAAGCCTAAGCTCGTCTTGTTAAGGTCATATTTGGTACAAAGAGCTGAGGTTATATCCAGCCTGCAATGCAAGTACTACATTGCAATAACATAACAGCAGATCTATTCATCTAGGGATCTGGTAATTGGTTACGCTTCATATAAACACGGAAATTTAACATAAACCTAGTAAAGTGATAATATTCCAAGTAGGAAATAGGAATGATTGTTTCCTCTTACCAAGGCACCAAATAAAATTATTAAAACTTCAGTTTTTTATGTTAGGTGCACAATTGAAAGGCAATGCTCCAAAGTCCAACAACTTTTACCGTATTTACAAATAACACCGTATGTATCTGAGAATCCCCACAAGGGTAGAACAAAGGACATTTCACTTTCCATTGTGAAATTATCCTCAAACATACATCATCACTGTCAAAGTGCACAACATATAAAAAGGCTCTTCTAAAGATATACTGAAGCACTATTATTGCCTTATACCCTAACAACAGCAGAGAAAATTAAACATACTCTTTGGATTAAGGCTGTGATGATTTTTTTTTTTTTACAACTAGCATTGCAACTCTAGTATTTGCTGGCAAACTATTATTCTTATTCCTATTTCCTATTAGCAAAAATAGCAAACCAAAGAAAAGAATATAATTAAGTTCACCATCGCCAGTATCAAATTTCTTGACAGGCACAAAGTTTGTCCCAAACAGAAGGACAGCTACTGCGGAAGAGGTAAAGCCAATAGCTAGATCTGTTCCATTGCTGATGTCAGCAGCACCGTAAGCTTTCCCGATATTCATCTTTGTTCTGAATGTGCTTCGTTTTGTGGCACTGTTTTGCTGCAGGTCCTGAGAGAATCTGAAATCAAAGAGTGGAATTAAATATGTGGACTATTAAATAATACCAACCTAGTTCAGAAATCTAAAACTTAAAGGACCCAGTTTACCAATCTCTTAAAAGCTTGTAATGAACTGCAAAGTGTACTGTAAAACCCCACAAATATCAGCCATAAAACATGAAGTGACTTAAGAACAGATGCACAACAACCCCCAACATTGTATGTTTTGTCTGAAGACATGAAAAGTGAATGTAGAGGTGCATTCAAAGGTTATGAGGATTTGGATCTGTGAGGACTATGGGAAGCACTGATGCTTTAGCAAGATGCTCAATCAGAATATTCCTTATTCCTGTAGCCAAAGGGGGGGGTCACACTGGGGTGTGTCAAAAAAATGGGGTTAGACAAAATCTTCATTGGCAGAAGCAGTTACAGCAGACCCATTGTCGAGAAGTCAGGAATAGGTGCAGAGATTCTATAGGTGCCACAGTGAGATCAATATGGAATCATAAGGTAACCACAGGGATTGTTCTAGCTGACACAAAGTATGAATAAAATTTCATTTTTCTTTGGGGAGCAAAGGGGAAAGGTGCTTCTAAAATTCCTTTGTTCATTCCACATAAGTATAATAAGAAAAGCAAAGACAGTTTTAATCTCAGAACACCTCTGATGTTTTTTAAAGTGGGAGTCATCTTGAGGTCACACTCAACAGATGTGACACATATATTTTTGACATGAGTTATACCTTTCACAGGAAAGGTGCCTCTGAGGACAACCATAACAATGTGAACTTTGTTTACACAGTCTTAATACCACACTTGAAAGACTACATATAAGAAAAGCATTTGGAAATTTAACTTCAAAAGGCAACAGGATACTTAATACGCTGTTATTGCAATACACATGCAATCCTCTTGTCAAAAGTAATACTATTTACACTGAATCAAAAAACATCTCAGTGCAGTTTGCCCTTCCTCATTGTAGGTGGACTAGCTACTGCCTAGCTAGTCAAAAAAGCTGAAATAGGAGGGTGGAAATTTTGCCAAGTCTTGTAAGAAGTGTTGTGATGACATTCTCTGCACAGGAGTTGAGCTGCTGAACATTCTTGCATCTTATTTTACCTAGTCTTACCTTCTCCACAGTCCTTAGGACACTGAGAATTGTATCTTCTGAGGTTACGCTTTCATTCACAGCTTCAGCAGGGACAGCAGCGATCGCTGAAATTATTTGTATTAGCAGATGAAAAGTTGGCTTCCACAACTAATACAGCAATTTAATTTCTATTATTTTTTCCCCTTGAAAGGTGTCAATATATTTCCAACTTGAGTACTTAAGAAAAACAGTGATGACATTTAAAAGACACATCATTACAATGGCACAGCTCCACTTACGTTATCTTTTTCTCCCTCACTCTTCATCTTTCTTTCCTACTTAGAGGATAAGCTTCCTAAGACACTGTATTTAAGACTATTCTACAAAGTGTGTTTTACCCAGGACCTGCAGACACTGAGCAGTGCAAATAATAATGTTACGATTTTTCCAAAGACTTGACTGCACAGCATACACCGTGACACGCTGTGAACAGATTAAGACACTTAAAGGCTGACATCAGCTTTCTTCCTTCCGTCAAACCTGACTCACTGAGTGAATACATTTAACTCATCTAGTGGACAAGTAAGGCACAAGAGTTGGGTTTTGCCCAAAAAACCTTCATGCTGTTCAGGATGTAGAAATAAAGCTGACTACACTGCAGCTCGGTGAATGCAGGAATCGCCACTTTTGCCTTCAAATTTGAAAGGTTGTTAGTATCTTACCTCCATCATGACTTATTTATTTAAAGTGGCTTATCAGTCTTTTTAGTTTTGCACAGAGAAATGCTACTTTAAAAATATTTCAGTTTTGTATCTACTAAGAGAACTGTGCTGCAGGGCAAGATATTTTTCTGCTTGTTTCCTATCTTCCAAAAATCTCTATATTGTGCACAATGAAGACTTTTCAACAATTGGAGAACCAGAATCATCACCACAAACATGGAGAGGAAACACAACTTTCACTTAACTAAGAGTATGCTTCATTCACACTGCTTAGAACTCTGTAACTTTCCAAAACCTGGGACAGTTTGTTCCAAATTTGGCTAAATTTCACACCCAGCTTTCAACTCCATTTCAAATCCTTCAAGAGAAAGCTTAATCAGACAAGGCCTGAAGCAACCTGCTCTAACTTTGATGACAGCACTGCTTTATGCAGGGAATTGAACCAAAGACCTCCAGAAATCCCTTCTAAGCTAAATAATTCTAATATTGTATGATCAAATGTCAAGAGCAAATAATAAATTGCCACACAGCATCAAGCTGACTATATTTTTTCTACATACTTTCCACATTAGAGAGCTTCTGAGAGTTCACTAAAAGCCTCATCTCTTCAATCCTACGTTATTACCAGATGGATTTGCATATGTGCCTCCAAAGACCTAGACGTAATAAATGCCAAACCAGAACATTTGCTGAAGCTGCTATGCTCTTAAAACATAGTGGTTGTATCCGAAACTCAAGCAAAGGCAACTGCAATTGATACTGTTATTGAAGGTTTTTTTTTCCTTGAAGTTGCCCTTACTGAAGGACACTTCAAGATTCCCAAGCAGCAGAAAAAATACAATTTTGTTGTTGGATGTTGGAATTTTGTTGGCACACATTGCTCTTTTTGTACTAAGTTCACTGGTTCACTCCACTAGAGTGCTGTGCTCTGCATTTTCACACTTCCCTCGGAAATATGACACCATTTTCTACCCACAATGAATCACGATGCTCACTTATTGCAACGGCAACATATCCCTGCCGTCTCTGCAGACAGGGACAAAACCAAGAGGCCTGTCTTTGAGAGCTTTCACCACAACAGTGAGCCAAACTGTTAAGATTCCGAAGAACCTCTTTGCTAATTGAGTGGGTATTTTCCAATGTTGCCAGTCACACCGACTGTTTATTTACACATTTCTCCTATTAGCCATTTACCATTAAGGGTGGATCCTTTCACCCTTAACTTATGACACGGGGTCCCGAGGTGGCTCAGATCAACGTCCCCAAGTGACACCATAACCCTTGACTGGACCCTTCCTCAAGAAATGTATCTTTGCTTCCCTGAGGTGAACTCTTTCAAAAGACGTTCTTCGGGCACTGTTTTCACTAAGTGCCATTACACAACAAGGAAAACGCTCAGCTGAGAGCCCCACAGGGCCGCTGCGGCTTCACTGACGCCACCGCGCCGGGGCTGCGGCGGGGCAGGCCCAGGCTGCGGGTGCGACAGGGCCCAGCCCTCGGTCCCGGCCGCCGAGCAGGGCAGCCTGCCTGCTCGGCACCGCACCCCGAGGGGATACCCGAGACCCCGCTCCAGCCGGACGCCTTCCTTCCCCCAGCACCCTGTGCCCGGCTCACCGCCGCGGCGAGTTTTGAGGCGCTCCGCTCCGGGGCGGAAGGCGGCCGGGACGGGCCCATACCGACAAATCCCTGGTCTNCCCACCGCCGCTCACCGCGGCCTCCCGCCCGCGCCGGCCCACGCCTCGGCCCGCCTCCATCCGCCTGCTTCCATCCGCCTCTTCCCACTGGCTTCCTCCTCCCTGTCCGGGAGTGGGGTGGAGGCGAGTGAGGGACGGTTTTTGACTGCCGTTCTGTCGCCGCCATGGCGGAGGGGCTGTCCCGGGGTGCCGGCTTCCTGTCTGGTGGGGAAGAATCACTAAGAGAAACCTTAAAGTAGTGCAGTCGTGTCGTGATAAGAGCACCTTTGGTCCTCCCGGCCGCAAGCGCGCATAAGACAGTTCCCTCCCTAGTGGAAGCGTGCAGCCGTGGACTCAGCAGGCCGGTGCTGTGACCGTAACTGAAGAATCACAGAATCAGTGAGGTTGGAAAAGACCTCTGAGATCATCGAGCCCAACCTGTGACCCAAGACCACCATGTCAGCCAGACCATGGAGTGCACTAAGTGCCACATCCTGTCAGAAGCACCACCAGGAACAGTGACTCCACCACTTCCCTGGACAGTCCATCCCAGTGTTTAATCACCTGCTGTGTGTCACGTCCAGTCTTAAACACCTCCAGGGGCGTTGACTCCACCACCTCCCTAGGCAGTATATTGCAATGTTTTCTGTGAAGAAATTCTTCCTGATATCCAACCTAAACTTCCCCAAGCTGAGTTTGAGGCTATGTCCTCTCATCCTGTTGCTGGTTGCCTGGGAGAAGAGACCAACCCCCACCTGCCTACAGCCTCCTTGAAGGTGGTTGTAGAGAGCGATAAGGTCTCCCCAAAGCCTCCTTTACTCCAGGCTAAACACCCCCAGCTCCCTCAGCTGCTCCTCATAGGACTTGTGTTCCAGAAAAGACACCCAAGTTTTGGCAGCACTTGCCCAGGAACACATTGTTCAAAGATGAGGCTGCTCGGAGAGGGGATAGCATGGCCTCCTCACAGCTCCTCTCACTTCTGAGGTCTGCCTGGCTGCTGGAGGCTGTCACAGGGCTGGGGGCTGCAGGCACCTGCAGAGAGGGGCAGGCATCTCAGGGAAGGCAGGGACATTTCGAGGCCACGCAACAGCTGCTGGCCCTGTGGTGTGCAGCAAGGCAAGGAAACCCCCGAACCTGGTCAGGGCATCCAGGTTTTTATTTTTATTAAGCACAAAAACTGCCACCTGTTGGTCTGGAAACCTCTGTGTTGTTTGGCAACCAAAATCAAGTAGGAAAAAAATCTTTTACGTGATGTCAAGAAGAGATCTTTGCAGATTTCCCTGTAAGGATTTGATCCAGACCGGTTAAAGCACAGACTATTAGTCAGCATGTTTAGTCACCAAGCAAACATTTCTCTCTGTACTCTTGAAGTACAGTTTCCAGATGGCAGCCCAAATCAATCTCCTTACAAACACAGCATGAGCCTTCTAAAGTAATGCTGCGTATTTTGCAAATCAAACCTGCATTATCCATAGTAAGGGCTTACTTTGTTTCTCTGGAGAATAAGCTGTCAGTTGTATGGATTCGATAAAGCTAGGAATGCACCATTTATCAATCATTTTTACATAAATGTCTGCCCATGTGTTATTTAGCGATGAACAGCAGAATGTCTCTATGGAAACAGTATGGCTATAGTGCATACAAGAAGAATAATGTTCCATATGATAACCACAAATGTAGCCTGCAAAAAAAAGAATTCTAAAGGTAGTGCAAGTATATGTGTTGCATTATTTTATTCAGAAAAAAAAGTGTTAGGAAAAATGTTAACGTTTTACATTGAACTGCCTGCATATAGAAAGCAAGAACACACACATTAAGGAGCCTAGCCTGTAACCACATCCTTTCAGGGATAAAGACAAGTCAAGATGCAGCACCTTGTGACTGACTGGGGGGTGTTGACACACTCCACCTGTCTCTGCAAATTGGCCAGAGACCTCCTGCTAGGAAGAGTGGCAGCAGTGCAGGCCCCCAGCTGCTTCAGATTCTGCAGCTTGTCCAGCACCAGCAGAAAACCTCTACAAATGCAGATATAGGTGGAGGTGAATTTCAAAGTTAAACCAAAAAAAAGAAGGAAGAAAATAATTGCTAATAGTTAGTCTAGCTATTCATTCACATTTAAAAACTATACCTAGAACTGTGAAGGACTAGAAAATACTTCTTAAATTCATCTCTTCCATTTATTGCTATTGTCCTATATTAGTTTTTATATTTCTGTATTCCTAACCTTAGGAAGGTACAACACTGACCATGAAATATGGGTATATGAAGAAATTACATGAAAAGTTGAGTTTAATGGGTGCAGATGGCAATATCACAGATATAGTTTAGAGCAAGGAACAAATACAAAATCTGACAGACATTACAGGCTAGCTGTAGGTAGGAAAGTGAAATAATGTAGGCCAGAATTTGGTCAGACAACAACTGCTGTTCAGTCTGCTTGTTCTGAAGGTTTGTCTTAAATATTTTATGACTACAGAGGAAGTACTGTCTCAGCTTAGTAGTGCCCTTTAGTACTTTGCTGCAGCTTTCGGTTAGAATGATTCCAGAAAGAAGAATAGTACCCACCTGAACAAAAGCCATTTTCTTTGTTTCTTGTGAAACAGGATGAAATGTGGTTTTTTTCCAGACAGCTCCATAGTAATTTCAGCCTTCTTTATTTTGTGGTATCTGCCAGGGCACTGGAGCTGTACACCACAAGGGCTGAAATAAAAAAAGGTCACTTGATATTTTGCCTTTTAAAAATCCAAAATTAGAGGCAAACATCTGTTAAACTAACAAGGTACTGTATTCTATTTAGTTGATTTTCTACCACCATCCATTCCAAGGAACATACCGGTACATGAGTTTTCTCTTCTGAACATGAGAAATAAAAGGAATACTATTGCTATTATCACATTTTAAAAGCCTCTAAAAACCCCAGCAGTCAACACTGTACATCAGTATGTACACCACATTACAATTTCAAGGTACAAATTAAATGAGGAGTGAAGAATGATTCTCCATATCCTTTTGTGATTTCCTCGAGATAATCTTTAAAGAGTAGCAGTAGAAAGATTACATAGATTACAGAGAATTTCAGAGAATTGTTACAGCAGAGGAGAGCTGTTAGTAACTGGAATGTACTGTGCTTTGGTGCTGCTTGGTTGTAATAGACAGGTGCCGTGTACATGCAGGAGCTGGGTATTTGAAAACAACTTGCAGTGTGAGGCATTTCCAGCTCAAGCGACTTGTCTGGAGCTTTTGGAATAAATTTTCTTTGTTTGGGATATGTGCCATCAGTCAGATTTGAAGTAAAAAAAAGAGAGAAGAACTGAAGTGGATGAAGAGATTTCTTACAATCCCAATTCCTCTAAAAACTCAGATTTGAAAAAGCAGGTGACAGGAAGGCTGTTTTATTGGTAATGGGCACGGATACTGAAATTTTAACTCGACAGGATATATTTAGACAAAAAGCAAAGATAAGTGATGGCTTGTGGAAAAAAAATCCTCTCACAAAGTTTTATGAATTCAGATTGGACCAATATGAAGCATAAACTAACTTCTTAACTGCCTATTCTCCTTTAGTATTAACTATAGAGAAGAGAATATCTCCATTCTTTGAATTACAGTGAACATATAAATGTTATTATTTTATATTTAGACTAGGAAAGGAGTCAGATGTCAAAGCTTTGCCCTTAGCTTCTGTCATCCTCAACTTTTCCAGCTGTACAGGGACTATGCTATGCCTTGCTTCAGAAAGCACAAATAGGAGACACTCCGGAGCTGTTTAGTAGCAGATAATTAGCATTTTAAAAGTTGCTATCTGTTTTTTCACTTTTCATCACAACAATACATGATTCCCATAAGTTCTAAAATCCAGGGGGTGGGCGGTACTTTAAACGAAAAAAATCCTCAAAAAGCTAAATGCAGGAAAGGGAGTATCTTAAGTACATTTCCATGCAGTGCACTAGGGGGCCCTCAGGAGTTAGAAATAGATGGAGTGCACTTTTGAAAGGCACATACTTCCCAGGACTTTTCATTACAGAATTTAAAATAGAAGTTGCTGTGGTTTTGTGTGTGGGGTTGTTTGGTTTGGGGTTTTTTTTTTTTATAACGTGAGGTTCATGTAAGTTTATAGCAGTTCATATGCAACCACCTCTCAGTAAAGTTAGCTTCTCAACAGTTCTTAGCTTGCAATGAAATACCTGAATGTGAACCATCCTTAAAAGTGAAATATGTTCTAGATGCCAGCTTTTACTCAGTTACTTTTGCTAACCTAAGGCGTTTACCAGAACAAAGGATATGTCAAGCTGAATAGGTAAGAAATTTTATTTTTATAGCAATGTATATACAATGTGCACTTATTCTTTGTTACTTGGAAAGGATATATAAGCCACTGTTATTTTATTTGAAAAACTATAGCTAAATTCTTTTTATGGCTTCACAAGAGTGAAGAGGATTAGCCATCTTTCAATTTTAATGTGTGTTTGTGAATTATGGGAACTATATTCATAGTCGACTAGGGACATTTGGAACTGCTAATATATTTTTATATTAGTGAATATGTGCATATTTAACTACTACAGTCACTGATTCATGTTTGGATCATTTACAGCATTTCCATAACATGAGGTTTAGTGAAGACTTTGTCTCGTAAGAAAAAGATAATGATCTGGGTTTGACAAGCGTTTCTTCTAATCCTGGAATAGATCCAGCTGAGATTGAAAATTGAGCCTGTATTTAATGGTTTTGGTGTTTGATTTATACTGTAATGAGAAAGTAAAAGTTGGATCCTGACAAATTCCTACATGCATACTGTCTCATCTAGAACTTCTTTTCTCTGAAAAATATAGAGCCACAGATGCTATATGTGAGTAATGAAGGGAAATGCTACTATTTTCTTTCCGCAGTTTGCAAAGAAGTTACATAGATCTTTTAGACTACAAGTCAGTAAACTTTGCTTACGCAGCCGGCTCCATTCATTCTCTGAAGCCAATCACTTCCCATGTGGTGGCTGATAAGAATTTAACCGTTTGAGAAGGTGGAGTGTCAGCATCCTTAGTGCTGACCACTTTCCCAGGCATATCAGTAGCCTCTGTCCATCACCCATGCTGGAAGCTACTTGGAAAAGGAGAAATAGAAATTGGGGAAGGGAAATCATGCATCATCATATTGGCTGGAATGTACAGAAGACTTTATGCTGTTTTCATCATGTGGATTCACTAGAGAAATGACCCCTTTTGATCAGCCAAGTAAAATCAAAAACTTGTTTATTTGCTGCCTGTGGCCGTCACGGGTGCTGAGGCTCTGGACTTGCAGGCGCCCAAGGACGAGGAGGAATCTGCTAGTGGGCACTGCCTGTGTGATCTACCTGGGATTCCTTGTCAGCCAAGTGGGTCATGTTTTACCACAGCACAAAGGAGGACATCAAAAGATCAGTTCCAGGAGTCTCCAAGATGCAGCTCAAACTCCTTTTCTGGGCATCCCACTGGATGGCACCCTGTCACTACCCAATTTCCAGGAACCCCAGCTTGGTACCAATGGGACCTTGCTGCCACCCAATGTAGTTTATATCACCCTGCGGTCCAAGCGCAGCAAGCCCGCCAACATCAGAGGCACAGTGAAGCCAAAGCGCAGGAAGAAAAATGCGACCCCTTTGTCCTACGGGCAACACTTTCCAAAAGCCACTTTTACGGGCTGGGAAGAGGCCTTTGCCCAACAGCCAGGGAGGGCCACACATGCTGCAGGCACAATGGGAGCAGCAATCGCTCTGGAGGCCAGAAAGTACCAACTGGATGAACACAGGCATAAAGGAATGGCTGTCAGGGAGAGAGGTCAGCAGAGACCTGCGAGGATTTCTGGACCTGTAAAGGCACAGCTCCAGCCTGAGGAAAGCAATATAAGGATTTACAGTGAGAGCTCTCCCTCATGGATGAGCAAAGATGACATCCTAAACATGCGCATGCTGGCAGATTCTCCCATAGAGAGCATTCAAGAAGTACCTTCGCACAAAGCAGTCCTGGTAGTATTTGCTAGAGGTCCCAGCACTACAGGAACTGCTTGTAATCAAGGACACTGTGGAATTGTCAAAAGACCTCTCGACATGAGCGAGGTGTTTGCCTTTCATTTGGACAGGATCTTGGGGCTAAACAGGAGCTTACCTTCTGTAAGCAGGAGATCAGAGTTCTTCCAAGGTAACACATTCCTATGGTTTTCAGCTTGCAGGTGGGGTGCAAAGGTTTCCTTTCTGGTCCGTGTTAGCCATGGGGCAGCAGCAGCCACGCCCTTTAACTCCTGAGAACTAACCCCGTTTGTTACAGGGAAATAAAGCCAGTGTCTGTGTGTAACTTCTGCGATGTGGTTATCTTGTCTAAAGGATGAATACCCCAAACTTTGCATCAAATATCGTAGAGCTGCCGAGGGCAGTAACAGTTTCCTCACACAAGTCTGGAATAAGAAAAAAGAGAAAGAGTAATCCAGAGATTGCATGACATTGTGCAGACAGCCTGAAGTGAAACTGGTGAAAGAGATTCCAGAATCTCTGTGATTCAATGAGTATATCTGATTTTTTTTAAAAAAACTTCTCATATTTTAGAATCAACTTTAATAAAACACTGTTGTAACTAAAATTCATCTCTCAGGTGGTAAGAAAGGGGTCAGATAATCTAGTCAGGGAGCTAGGGAAGCTGCCTGCAGAAGCTTGAAACTTCTTTCATGGCACTAATCCTCTTGGGAACTGAAAATTTTTTAAAAAGTGCTTCCCTTTCCTCTGGTAGTTAAAATCAAAACAAACTACATTTCAGTGAATCCTGCTGTACATTTTGAGGTTCACTACACACATCTGTATATTATCCAAAGAAACACATGTAGTAAATATCTCAATATCCCTGTTACATGATTTCTGTAGAGTTTCCAATTAAAAATTTGATTTTTAACCTTTAGTGAAATTAAACGTAGAATTCAGACATGTAATGTGATTTAGAAGTCTGCTTTAAACATTGCTACCTTCTTAAATATGTCTTCAGCATACCTCCTATTTTTGTACAGTCACAAATCCAAAAGGACTATGTTGCATTTTAGTGAATCATTGCAAAAGTAGCTATCTATGTTTTTGCTGTTAGTTTCTTGCTTTGAAATCAGCTTATACCAGATACTTTTATATCAGTCTGCATTTCTTAAAAAGAAAAGTAATGCTAGAATGATTTTCTAAAGTCTGACAGCAGGAAGACAACCTCGTGATCTCCAGTGTCTTCCTGCTTTGTAAACCTTCCCTTTGGCAGCCTGTACAACAATGGGAATGAGTCTCTAGGAACAACAGTTTGGAGGTGTCTGAATATTATTCATACTTGCAGAGCATGGAAGATACATTATGCCTATTTTATTTTTAGGAACAAGATCTATTGCTATAGAGCTGTCATAAAGCATTAAGGTAGCTCAGTTGGGGGAACTCTGCACAGTGTGGCTGCAGAGATGACAGACTGCAAACCTCGGAAAACTGCTATTAGGCTAATTGTGCATTGTGTTGCTCAGTGTCTGTCACCTTACAGTATGTTTTGGACTGTCTGGGGCAGAGTGTGTCATTCCGCCCTCTAATTTTCTTTTCCTCATAACTGTTTAAGTTCCTATTGCAAGAGGAGTGTTGCTAGGTGATGAGAAGAGAAATAACACTATTTTGGTCTCACTTCATTTTTTCCAGCTAAAGGCTGAACAGAGCGTTTGGAACAGTGACTGCACCTTGTCTCTCATGATTTCTTTAGCCTGGAAATATGCTGGAGCTCAAATGCTTAATAACTGCTTGAGCTCTTTACTATTTACATGCTTGTGTTTGACATAATGTGAAAATATTTGTGTTTAGAAAATGAGAAAAAATATGTTCTTAAAAATAATATGAGCAATTAGCTCATTTCAATGACCTATATGTGTTTAAGTTAAGATAGGTGGGCACTGTAAAGTTTTTTACAGAGTGGCTTTTGTGAATCAGTTATTCACATGGGAAAGCAAGCAGTGCAGGATTAGAGACTGTGCATGTGTGTATGAATGTACACTATTTCTGGGCTGACATATCTCTCTCCCCGACACATCCCTTTAGCTTGCCTCAGTTGTGATGTGATCCAACAAGACATGTTTGATGTAGCATTAAAATCTTAAAAAATGGGCTTTTCAAAACTGTCATTCATTTTGTCAAAAGCAGTTTCAAAGAACTGCTTAGTAAATCCCTATACAGGTTCCATTTCCCTTATTCCCACAGATCTGACACTGACTTTTTTTAAAAGTCTAGCAAAATGCTATATTCAAGTTCCCTGTCTGCTGCCCTCACCTTCCCTAGTTAATTGTAAACCCTTTTCAGTGTTAACTGAATTTTTTTGTGGTTTGTCTCATTTTTCCATCATCCATCGTGGATGGAAAAATCAGGTATGGTAATTCTTTCTCTCGTACTTTTACAGTGAATTGACTGAATGTAAAAAGCCTGAGTAGTATAGGTAGGAAAAGCCCATTTGAGCTGAGCATAACAGTCTAAAAGAGCATGATTTTGTGCACAAACAAGCAGTCATTTGTTACTTCCATTGCTACCTATGAGATGTGAAAAATGTCTCCAAACACCTATAAAAAAAGAAGGACAAGCCTGTAAAACAGCAAGAAATAATAATAAAATTGTGTCTGTTGTGGAATAAATGGAGGCTGACCCTTATGTGTCTAAGTTTTGGGATGGTCACATGTAGTGGTTTGAGTTCGCCAATCCAATTTAAGAGCAGAATTAGTACTACAGCACTAAGAAATGTCATTATTCCATAACCCAGCCTGAGGAATAGAAGAGACATAAGTGACCTTGCTTGGTGTCACAGCCCTACCTTGAGGACCTTTGCACAGGAGCTAAGTCAAATGACTGCATGTATGGCCTCCAGATCAGCAACTGCATTTGCAGGGTGGGACGGTGGCAGTGTTTGTTATGCTTGAGCTAAAGCTGGAGTTCTGTGGGCTGGGGCAGGCAGGCTTCTCTGTCACAGCTGGCAGCTGTAAGGATAGTGCTCTGGCTCCTTGGATAGTAGCAATGAGGCTGGGCTCTTTATTCAGCTTTTGGTATGCAGTTTTGTTGCACCACTTGCTGAGGGACTGAACTACTGTGTGCTGATGGCTACTTCTCTTCCCCTTTGGCTTTCTGATATCCTGAGTCTCCCTAAACTGAGAATAATATGTACTCAATTCAGCTTCTCTCTCTTTTTTTTTTTTTTTGGCTAAACATTGAAGCCATTTGTCCAGATGCTATTTGTCCAGAACTTCCTCTTTCCCCAAACATGCAAGAAACTCTTCCTCTGAGTAATGCCTTTCGTGGTTGGTTTAGTGCAAATAGATGAATGACATGATAGCTCACTGGTTGCACTTGTTGTTTTGCTTTACTGGCCTCTGCATGATCATAAATGGTGTCCTAGTTTTTTCTGTGTTATACCCTGTGCTATCATCCTGCTCTTGCCATCGCATCAAAAGTTATGCAATATGAATCACCAATGTCAGGGCAAAGAATAAAAACCTAACACTGCTTTATGCATTCAGAGTGCTCTAAAATGCTTCCACATAGAACTGTACCTCTCAAAGGGGTACAAGAGGCATATTTCCAATATTCTGTTGGGTAGAGAAGTTCATGTATAAGCAATAATGCAGTCCATAGTCTAGAGAGCAACTAATGCACATTTCATGCATTCCTTTATACTGACATCCATATGAGCACAGGACAGAACGTTGCCATGAGGAGCATAGGGAAGAAAGAAAAATAAATGGCCTAACTTCTCTCTGCTTTCTGTTTTTGTTCCTTATATTTTCTCTAAAAACTTAAACTCTCAAAATTGTTCTCTGTATTCCAGTCCCTCTCATTTTCCACACTAAATTATCCTTTCCTGCTAATACATGGACAACTAAACTCTCCTTGCAAATGTGGCAGTAGTGAGATATACTGTCTTACAGTGAACAATGATGAGTTTGAGAAAGGGCTTTAACTACCTCATGAAAGATTTTCTGGTTTTCGTGTTGATCTTCTGGGCATGTTTGAAAATATTTTCTTTCAAGGAAGTTAGAAAAAGTGCTGTAGCTATAAGTCAGAGCACAAGATGAGAGTAATGTTTGCAAGAGCAAAATGTGGTTCTTAACCACATGTAGTTTAGAAGCATGCAATTTATTTTCAAAGTGATGTGGGGTGTGGAAATCTAAGATGATGCCTGTGTTGAAGAAGCCGTGCAGTGATACATCACTGAGTGGCACATGAAGCAGTTTGAGTACCTTGAGGTGATCTAGTCTCAGCAGCCTGAGGTTTCATCTGCGTTAGCTTATTCAACTTAGCTAAGACATTTTTAGAAATGTTTTGATATTCAAAAATGTGTATTAACTACTAGGAAGATGGTTTCAGCATGAGTTTTGAAAAATCTTCCCCATACAATTTTGAAGATCACCTTTGGATGGTTACGTAGATATATAGATCTAAAATGGCAGATTAAAATAAAATGAAGCCAATCAGCTCTGGGTGAGATTCAGTGCAGTGCAGCTGCAGCAACAGAAAAGCAGTAGCCGTCTGTGTTAATATATAAAGCTGACTAGGAAAGAAGCACATACAGAATATGGTAGACTTTTTCTGAGATGTACTCCACCTTCCCAGTTGTGGTTGTAGGTCTCTTCACTGTTCAGGTAACTTCAGCCCCATCCTCATGAGGTTTGAATCGGAAAATCTCCACTGATTTCATTTAGGTCATGCCAATTCATGCAGCTGTGAATCGGACCCCTTATCTGCTTTAATTCAGTATCTTCATGTTTTTCCTGCAAGTGTCAAAAATTTGAGTCACAGCTCTTTACTGAAGCTGCTGTTTCATATTCCTGTAATCCAATTTATATTACAGAGTTGAAAGATTTTTTTTTTTTGGCTCATCTTTTCTGCTCCCATTTCCTTTGAAATGCAGACATTTCCTGTATTTAACCTCAGTCTTTTAAAAATGTTTTTGTATCTTAATGGAAACTGGCATGATATTATTCATAGTTTTCAAGTATTTATATTACTATTGTTTATCATGTCCTTTTTGGGTAGATGGGAGCTGTTTGTTTTCTTAGAAAACTGTTTATGTATTTGATTTGTGGAAGAATTCATGAATAGTTACATAGTTGTTACTGGAGATATAAAAATAATACATCAGATTTGGTCCTGAGTATAGCTGTCCTTTTTTTCTGGTGAGAATTTCCAATGCTTGTATGGACTTTCTCCAGCTCTCTTGAAAAGGAAGCCTGGCCCATCGTTGACCTAACTTGGCTAGTCACCTACAATGTAGGTGATAGAGCCAGAGCTAGAGGGATGGAGAAATGGGTAGGATTTCCCAAATAAGTTACCTAAATACTTATTCAGGCACCTCAGTAGAGGACAAGCCTGATTCTGAGGAGTGCTCAGCATGTTTTTTCAGTGGAGGAGAGTGTGGAGCATATTGCCGATAAAGGTACTGCTGATCATAAAGAAAGAGAGATTGATGTTCCTAATGGAAGGACATTCTGTGTTTCTAAGGAAACACTGGATAACTGGGAGGGAAGTTAAAGAGGTGGTGGATTGTTGGGTTGGCTTGGCTTCAGAAGGACTGCCTTCTATGTGCAAGCCATGGCAGAAGGAAGATCAGGTACATTCTGGTTTGGAAAGGAGTCGGCTTTTCTCTTGGACTGGGTTGCATGCAGGGCCTGTCATGCTTGTTTGGTGAGTGGGAGATGGAACCTTGCGGATGTTTCAGTGCTAGGTACAGGCAAAGATCATTTCTTACCTGTTGTTTTACAACAGTCAGCATCCTTTGAACAAGTTGCTTTTTGATTCAGCTGTATGGAGATTGTTTTTCACAGTCCTGGCTGCTTACAAATGGAGCATTGACACTGGCAGCTTTTACCTCCATGTTGGCGCTGATTCCTGTTTTCCATGTGCTATTTTCTGTCTGGTTTGCTTCTGAAGAAGGTGGCCTGGACCTCTTGCCTTCATGTATTTCTGAAAGCTTTTTTTTCAGATCTGTCTCTGTCTCCATGGGCATATGGAAGACAAAGAGACAATTTAGGCGGCACTTAATTATGCAGTAAATTTTGTAATAGTGTAGACTAAGTTCAATGAACTTCAAGATGAATGTGAATAATTTTTAAAGCTTTATATGTGTTCCAACACTTTTTAGTAAACAGCAGTTAAACTTTGCGGTTAAATGGTTCTTCCTCTCTGTACTAAGACATATTTTGGTCTTCTGTCTACACACCCTAAAATATAAAGGATTTCTTTGTTTTAATATGTGCAAGCCACGGTCAGTCATGGGTCCTTGGCAGTTCAAGCAGCAGTAGCATTATATCAGGAATAAAAGGAGAGTTTCCTAATAAGATAGATATGTCTGTTACTTGATGTTGTGTGAAATATATTTATCAGTTCTTATACTGGAAAAGCTCATTTTAAATTCTTTGACCAGGTTTATTCTCACGGTGAAGCTGAACACTAGAATTCACTAAAGAGAAGTTGTCCGTCTTAGTTTCAGGGAAGAGAAGAATATTCTTTACACAGAAGAACTACAGAATTTGGCTAAAATATCTGCTATACAAAACAGATTTCATATCTAGGTAAAAACCCCCAAACTTGTCAAGTTGTTTATTCATGCTAAGCTCACACTCTAGTATTCTCATATATCCTTTCAGAGCTGTGGAGTCATACATTATAGGTTTAAAATACTAAAAATAACAAAATAAATCCACTTTGAGTATAGGATTTGTGGTGTCTCTATGCCTGTTATGCAAAGAAAACTCCTTTGACATGAGTTTCCAGCTCTTGAAAATCAGCAGTTCACTGGAATCAGAGGGAAATTACATTGCTGATTCGCAGTGGCATTGTAGGCTTTTAACCTACCTAGAAACTTTTTAGTAGTTTGGTTTAGTGTATGATTTTGTACCTTGATCTCTTGCTTCAAACAAAGAAAGTCCTCCATATATTGAAGGCATTTATGCCTGTGTTTCCTTTCCTGTGGTGGCTGGTTATGGATGTAGGATAAGACCACATTAACCAAAGGATATCAAGATACTAATCCCTGGCTGGTACTCCTGCCAGATCTGTAAAATGGTATAATTACTAAAGCTTAGGCAATGTCTAAAGAGCAATCAAATAAAACTGACGGTATTGCACTATACTAATGATATTTTTTTCTTTTTTTCAGGCGGTCAAGCCTGTCCTGTTATTCTCTGGGATTCCTCACTGAGTCCAACAGATAATAGTACCCATTCTTCAGTGAGGTTAACATGGGGACAATATCAGCAGCTGTTGAAGAAGAAATGCTGGCAGAATGGTAAAGTTCCCAAAGCTGAGTGGGGCTGTACTGAAATCCATCATCATGAGTGGTCCAAGATGGCACTCTTTGATTTTCTATTGCAGGTAAAATGTTTACTGAACACAACTACTTGCCTCAAAAGTCATGTGAGCAAACACAGGATTTTCAGAAAAAGTAATTTTAGTGTATGTCATTTTTTTAGATGGGGAAGAGAGGTATTTGCATAGTTTGAAATTATTTCTGGTTATTTCTTATGATTAAAATATCCAAAATGCAGTTTATTTTCGGCAGGAACCTAACTGACTCGTTTCTTTTTAAAGAGGAAGCAAATGCTTTTGCCTTGATTTATTTTACCTTGAGGCAGGCATACTGTTTCTCCTTCACTCCTTGTTTCTCCAGAGATCTTGGCTGCATTCACAACTATAAATGTCTGTTTACTGTGTGGTCCTTCCTGCACTTCCCCAGCCCTAAGAGGTGACTGAAGTGGTTTTGGTAAGCTGCAATCTGGAGCAAGGTAACAGTTGTAGTGGCTAATTTTCCTTTTTTTTTTAAAAAACCCAACAACCTAGCCAGTGATTTAGTAAAGGAAGAGTAGAGCAGCAACTGATGAATGATAAATCTGCTGTTCTTTGAGTAAGTACTGGCCATCATCATCATCTCTCCAAATAACACCAAGCTGGGGTGCTGCCCAGTGCTATCGCGTGTGGCTACAGTTCCAGCAGTTAGGTAGTAGAGTATTAATACACTCCCTGCGTTAGCAAGGCCTGAACTGAACCACCCATCTGGAAGGTGATTTTATGGCTTCCTGAGATATGGCACTACTTTAAGGTGTCCTTACCTGCCAGACAGGTGCAGGTGATTGAGCTTCCTGCAGCACCAACAGGTTTATTTGAAACTGCAGCAAGCACTAATTTTGTGCACCGTATTTGGTTGTTCATATAATTCAGTTTTTAATAGAGTTAAATTTCTTGTAAAAACCGTGTCTTGGCTTATGCATAGCCTATCCCTGCTCTTCTCAATCCTGTTCTAGAATGAATGAATGTCTTCAATTTTTCTTTTACTTACTTTTCTTTTGCACATTTGTTATGTTAAACAGAGTATTCAATTATTCTCTAAAAATAGATTGCCACTTGTCTAATGACTCCATCTTTAGTCCCATTATGAGCAAGTAATGCTTAGAAATGGGCATAAAGTCATATGTGTATTAATCTGTTGCTAAACATAGTAGCACCCCTATAGGAACAGTACAGATTATGTCAGAGTTAATGTTTTTATGCCATTGTTGTCTTCTCATTTAACAGTTAAAAAATTCTCATGAGTTCTAGATTGATATCTAATTTCAAGGTCTTCTAAGGCAGGTTTTTAATATTCATAATAGAACTATTATCCAGAAGAAGTGGTTGGTTAAAATAAGATACAGCAGGATTGAACTTTGCATGACAAGAAACAGATTGCTCTTGTACTAGTAGCTGGTATCAGAGTGATTTATATCTCCAGTTGCCTACCAGACAAGAACATGCATACCAGAAAGTGAGTGAAAGTGTGTCTCATAGTTCTTAAAGACTACAGTTTTATCTGGGTGCTCTCAATGTTTATCAGCAGCAGATTATGAAAACTTGAAAACAAAAGAAAAAAGCCAAGAAGGGGTTCTGTACTAAGAAAAATAAAATCTATGCTTCATGAGTCATTCAAAAATAAAGAATAATGGTGAAAAGTATTCTCTATGAAACATAATTCCCTCAGAAGAATAGGTTTGGCACTTGTAATAGATCTGCCTAATCTCTAGTTTCAAATGCTGTAAAACATAGGAGCAGGACATAAAATGCTTATAGTTGACCTTTACTTGCCTTCTGCGAGAACTCAAGCAAAATGGTTTCTTTAATTTTGGGGGTTTGGACCTCTTATGTACATAAATGTATGACAAAAAATTATGCTAAACTATATGCATCGGTTCCAGAATGTTCCATCATTATGTCTTAACACTGAAAAAGTGCAAGATATTATGAAGAGGCTGTCTGTAAGAACAAGATCTCCTTGTCTATTTAATGCATGTAGTGAAGTGCAAAGGAACGGGGTCTATACATCAAAGGAGTCTTTCTAGAAGGACTCTGCTTTACTTTTTTACCTTTGGATGGGTTGAATAAAAGATCCCAGGAGCCAGAACACTGCAAACAAGAGAGGCTCTATGGCCTTCAGATAATGAATGCTGCTCATGAAAGGAGAAAGAGGAAGAGAAATCTGTCCCTTTCCTCAGGATTTTGATATTTGGAAATAAACCCTGTCAGCAGTACTGCTAGCAGTAGGACTGCCTATAACAAAACCCCAAACGAAATCAAAACAAACCCAGTTCTCAGACTTTCATTTGATGAAAGAGGAGGCCTTTTCATTTCAACATGCAACAAAGTTCTACATCTGTTGAAGAGTCCCAACAGTTCATTTTGCTGGGCTGTCACAAAAATAAAATTGTGATTTTGGAAGGCTTACGTGAACAGTAATGCTTTTGTGCTTAAAGCAGTTCGAAGAGTCAACAGTAAACGATAAAGGATTGCAAAAATGATTGACCTTTGATGAGCTACTCATAAAGTGTTGGATGTACCAGACTAGACTTCCACTCTCTAAACACCTGTTAGCAGGAACAGGTCTGCTCTCTGGGAAGATGAGCTGAAGCCAAAGGCAGCTCTAGGACAGGCAGGGCCAGCAGCAGGAGAGGCAGCCTAGCAGGAAGGACGGTGAAAGCCGCAGGCCCCATTTGTAGCCCAGTGAGCATCAGGCATAGACAAGGCAGCTCCAAGACCGACAGGCAGGAACCTCAAGCAACAGCCCAGCAACGTGCATGTAGTGGAACAAGCAGCAGGAAACCACCCACACACACCCCCTCCTCTGAAGGGCTCAGAGGAGGGCTGAACTGCCTGAGCCTAAAGGGGGCTCCTGTGCCCAGGGGCAAAGGTGGGGCATGTGGAAGTCCCAGGTAAGACTTCTAAGGGCAATCCAGGCCTATTTGTGTGCTCAGGGCTGTAGCAGTGTGGAATATTTACTCTCATCTAGTCAACAGGGGTTAGGAGCACTTTCAAGGGGTGATTTATCCTTCCTGTATTAGATGGTTATCCTAAAATGGCATCCATTGCTCTAGATGTGCCTTGTTCTTGTCGTTGTTTATGAAAAGGAACAGAAACAACCAGGTCAAAAGATTTGCCTGACGTTTACACCACTAAAGTTAGGCCAGATTTGTGTATTCCTTCCAGCTAAGTGCTATATGGTGAATAATGGAGGTTTTGCTTGGGAAAAAATAGTCTAGACCATCATGTTATAAAAGTATATACCACAGGGAGGCTGCTCTTTGATTATAAATACACTGTTCTTGCATTTTATAGCTTTTGATGGTTTGTCGTGCCCCTTACTTGTCTTTTCAGTTATTTTGCACTGTTTTAGTCTAATAGATCCCACAAAATGAAGATCCTCTCTATGTGTCAGACTGTGCTATTTCTATTGTTCTCCAGCAGAGAAAATGTTAAAAAAAAAAAACCTTTGGGAAAAGAAAATAGAATTGTATCCACCATCCTGTTATCCCAGTTACACAGTGGTATTGTTCTATTATTTTCAAAGAATTTCTACTGACATAAAAAATCATGGCTATAAAATGGATAAAATACACAGTCTGAGAAACTGCTTCTAGCTGTACCTGAAGTATGAAGACGAGGTCTTCAGTGCTGTTTTACTGTCTTTAATTACACTTGTCCTGAGCTTGCTTTGCTGTCAGCGGGGTTAGAGAGCGATGTCTTACAGTGACACTTTGCTCCAAGTACTTTGTATTGTTTTCACTTGGCACTCTGCTGTACTTTGTTTTAGATCTATAATCGACTAGACAGAAATTGTTGTGGATTCAAACCTCTCAAGGAGGATTCCTGCATGCAGCAAGGACTGAAACTGAAATGTAATGATCAGGATGCTATTGACCTGACACACATCGTTCAGAGAAGGCATGACCAAAGGCATTTGGCCTTTATAGACAATAAGGGTTTCTTTGACAGAAATGAGGACAATCTTGACTTCAAAATACTGCAAGGAATCAATGAGTAAGTTTTAAGTTATTAATTTTGTAAAAAGATTGAAAATTTCTACCTAGTTTGAGTATGAGACACTAAGCTACTGGAATAGATATCATTGGCCCAAGGCATTGACAGGATGTATCTAAAAATGTGTGAGTAATCCCACAGCTGTAAAAGACACAATTAACATACATATGATTAGGCATGCATGGGCTTCCTTTGCTGAGTTGCAGCCTGTATTCGTACAATTGACTGCTAGACCACAACATAAAAACTGCAATTCAGAGTAATGGCAAAACCTGATGAATTTCTTTGTGCTTTTCCAGATTCCCTGCATCTGCAGTTTCAGTTCTGAGGAGCCAGCGTTTACGTGAGAAGTTGCTCCAGTCTTTGTTCCTTGACAAAATATACTGGGAGAGCCAAGGAGGCAGAAAAGGAATTGAAAAGCTTATTGATGTAATAGAAAGGAGGTCCAAAATTCTTCTTACTTACATAAATGCACATGGAGCCAAAATATTGCCCATGAATGAATGAAACAGTCTTGTTTCCACCTGAAAGAAAGTCTTTTAAAAGTGTTTTATGGAGCAGAAACTGACAGTAAAATTGATTTAATTTATAGCATTATTTTTTCCCAAACTTTCAAGTTTACTTTTAAATAAGAAATCTTACATGGTTTAAAAGCAACATTTAAATGTCAGCTGCAGCTCAACACAGTGTAGTCTCTTCTATGTCACCAGTGAAATGAAAAATAACCAAATGGTACAATAAATAATATGCAGTAATATGTAGGTACCATGAACACTCTTTCTGTTAAAGTGTTTGGAAATTAGCAACAGGATTTTCAGTACATTAGGCTGGATTGCTCTTACTTCCCTCATTGAAGTCAGTAGAAGATTTTATTGCAAGTTTAAATGGGAAAAGAGATGTGTAAGCACTTGATACATTGATGACACTTGCTGAAACATATATAGTACAGGAATTTGTCTTTTTATTAGGTATACTAAAATGCCAACATTTCCAAAGGCTTCTTTTACTTTATTTTATTTTGATGTTTTGAAATCTGAGAACTAAATTCAGCTCTTTTAAATGGAGGAGTGTTTGTCCTGGACATGGAATTTTAAAAACAGGGTGAGGAGAACATTGCTTTAACAATAATAATTATTTTGACAAATAAAGTTTTTGCTTGTCCAGTTTGGAGTACAATTCATGAGTCACTAATTACAATGTATTTTTTTCAATGCAAGTTGTTCTCGAGTGTGGGTGGGTGATCTGGTATTTTCTGTCTGTTGATTAACTGGGTATTTTAGAAAAAAAATAGCTTTAGCTTTGTGTGAATATGCTGCTAAGTAAGTACATGTTTTGTTTTTGCAAAATTCTTGACAATATTTTTTGAGAATATTATCAAAAAGCAGACCTTCTAACATAAGTGTTGTTAGATCCAGCAGAAGAAATATTTATTCTATGAGCTCAGCTCTAGCCAGCAGTTCAAGCTTGGGTTTCCATTAAGATTGACCACTGTGGGGTGATGATTCTAATTGACAACTTGCCCCAGGTGTTCCCATAGGTATGGTTGTTAGGGAAGGTTGGTAAGCTCTTCAGATTTTTACCCTTGGAATGCTCCAGAAATAAAATATCAATTGACACAGCGTATCATCACATATACCTTCTACCTGTCTGTTTAGAAAGACTCTTATGATCTTTCTAGAGAAATATCATCTTTTTGCCAGGAGGTAATGGTAGAAGTTGGATACTTTCATAGCTGCTTTTGTCTTTATGTATCATAAAAATATATAGGGTGTGAAAGATTTTTGGAAGTGCTTGTGTAATGTTATTAATGACAAATTAAAATGTCTCATGTCACTGTTAATGTGGATGGGTGAATTTAATGTTTTAAATAACCACAATTCCACTGCAGCTAAAATCAGTTTTCTTTCTTAGTATCGGAAAACTCATTAACAATAATTGCATTACTAGGAGAAATAGATCTCATTATAGGCAGAGTTAAAAAGACTTAGTAAAATTTTAATACCTTAGCCAGCTGAATAATCTTTTATTTTACTTTGTCAGCAAAGGACAGATCAGTTTGTTAAAACTTCCTAGAACTTAACTACTGCCTTGAGAGGATGTGTTTTAGAGTGCCTTGGACTTTTTAAAAGCACCAAGGTAAAATTTTACAATATTTTTATTTTATGCCTTTCTTAAAAATGTTGTAACTTATTAGCCAGGTAATTTTCATCACAGAAACAAAAATATTACTTTGGCTTGCACTGTGAACAGAGTTTAGAGAAAGAAATAATCATCAGGATCCATTTCACATGGAATTCCTGTTGGATTCCAGCGAATCCAGAGGATTTCGCTCTGTGATGGCCATCACAATCAGTTTGTCTCATTTTCCAGCCTATCTCACAGGTTTCTTCCTGCTAGATACCCATTCAAATGGACTATCCCTCACTGCTGGGAGTGAGAGAAAGGCATGACTCTCAGCTGCACTGAACTTAGAAGAGGGCCCAGCAGAGTTACGAATGTAGCTGATTATGACAAGGTCCCATGAGAACTCTGTTTTCTATCCTTAGACTGCACATCCTGATGCCAAATCACTGCCTCACTTTGCCCAGTTGTGATTTTTTTCCAGAACTGGCTCATTGCCAAAGAAGACAAGGAAATTGTTATCTTTCCAGGCTGGATCATTTCATTTTTATGGTGATAACTTGGTGCATTCTTCTCAAATTCTCCTGAACATGGACTAGTGTTTCCTTGAGCATGATACATGTGTTTTTGTTTGCCTGCCAGCTCAGTGCCAGCTCTTAAAGCAGCAATGCAGTTGCCTACCAATTGCCTTCAGGAATTGCCCTGAAGCTGGCCTGAACCAATGCCTCTCAGTAGTCCTGGGTTTAAGAGACCTGAGTAGCCACGATGCTGTGCAGTACTTAAAAATTTGACCAGGCATGAAAAGCATAACTGTAAAAAGCAAAGTTTCTGGAGACTTTCAAAGGGCGAAGGAATACTCTCTATGCTGTGTTAGCATGCCATATTTCTTTTGTGTACAAACACTCTTGTAGTCTTCAGGTAAGTCAGGAGAGTCTTTGTGAGATTGGACAGTGAGACAGAATTGCAAATTGCTTCTAGTTCTCTCATGTTAATAAGGAACTCCAAAAAGTGCTTTTTCCCTACAAGATTTATCCTGCTGCTGTTGGGCTTGGTACTTAATCCAATATTGTTAATAATGCAAAATATGATTACAATAGCTCTTATGAATGCATGCTAGCCAAGTTCTAGCATTTTTTTTAAATGAAAATGAAGAATTCTGTAGTTTTTTGAGTGTCTTTGCATAAATGCTATAGTAAAAAATACAAAAGGAGCACTTTAGTTTGTTTATTCTCTGATACTACATTTAAGATACCTGCTTCAGTAACAGGGGCAAAGTTTGTTGGGAAATTAGTTCACATCCTTTGGAAGTAGCATGACTTTGGACTGACAGGAACTGCACTGTAACTTAAGTAATATTAACTGAGAGGAAAAATCCTGAAGAAGCCTTACTCAATCAATGGTGATGGCTAGAAAGCCAAGAAACTGTGCTTTAGTCCTCTTTTCTGGGCTGTCTTCCGTTTCTGGGCATATGGGATCAGACAAAGATTCGTGTTGCACGTTACGTGGAAGGGTGTAACCAACAGCAACAGTGCAAAACCTGTGGGTGGGAAAAGGCAATTATGTCATTCTTGAATCTGCCTGGAAGCCAGAACCACATGAAATGGAATTACTAAGAAAGTCAAAAGAGTTTGCTGATTTCATAACACTGGAAGACAGAGCTTAAAATAAGTAGCACAGGCACAGATGCCTTAAAATTCCTTGGGAGCCTGCCAGCAAGTTAATAGTCTTAAATGTTTCAGAAGCTGAGGGCATGAAAACTGTGGAGCACTGTGAGAGCATTTCCTTCTTTTCTTGTGTGGATATTTTATAATACACTATATTAAAATAAATTTTAAAAAATTAATTCCATGGTTTTGAACATACAAATGCAGATTTAGGGTACATTAAGGGACAAGGTTCCCGTAGCAGTTCTGGGAACACTTTCATGCATGTGTGTGTATGCAGACCCAAAAATACATGTATACTTTGGCTTGTTTCTTTAAAATGGTCGGTTTGGCTAATAAAGAGTGAGATGTTTATATAATTTACTGTTTACGTGTAGAATTATATTTGTGAGCCTAAGTCCAATTTTGGGTATACACAAGTTGAAGTTTAAACAAAACATTAGAATAGATGAAACTTTTGTTCTCAAAGGATTAACTCTTTTGCTAACACATTTATATAATCTTAAAAGTTTTTTACTTACAATTGTAGAGGACACCAACAATATGTCTGTATCTGTGCTAAACTTCCAGAGTGATATCAACTCATGTTTTTTAAAGTTTTATACTAGATCTTGAATTTCCATTTTATTTTGGAATTTGTGAATTTTAAGTCTATTTGTCCTTTAATCAGTAACAGTAACAGTGGTTTCACAAGTAATGACTCATTTGAATCTTTGCTGCTATTGTCATGTAATATCTAGGCATATAAAAAATAAAGAAATATCTTTATCAGATTCTTGGTTCAGATCTCTAAGTTGCAATAACAAAACCATAACACATATTATTGTAATATGTGATCATTAGTTACTGTTTAGAAAGAACTATGGCCTTGAAACTGCTTCCTCATAGAAACAACCCAAAACAGACCATAGGAATCTTTCTGTTGAAATATTTTCTAGCTGTTTACTCATGAGACTTGCAGCTCTTTCTCACCAAGCTGAATCAGTGTAGCTGTGAATCTTCTGCGGTTACTGCGGCATTGGTATTTACTACCTTCTTTAGCCATTCTGACAATGCCTGCTTGCACAAACATTGAGCAGAAAAGGCCATGCCCATTTATAATGCCAGGACAGAAGTATTGGTCAATGACTTGTAAACTTTCTAAAATGCCATGAGCAAACACAGGAATAGCAGAGAGACACTGAACTCCACGTGGAATAGAGACTCACACAGAGTTAAAGTAGCCTAAAAGCTTTTGGCCTCTGAAGTTTATAGTTTTTGCTACGATCCAAGACAGACTAATGGGAAACACAAGGATGCTGAAACATTTTTAGACATTCTCTTTCCCACACAAGCTAGTTTGTTTTGTTTTATTAAAAATAATACTTATTTTTGCACATTACTGTGCGCTTCAGGCTACATCCTATCAGATTCATTTATGTGAATTAATTTCAATTTTACTGAATTATCCCATTTCCAGATAAAAAAATTTAAGTCAGTTAGGTTAATCTGTATTCTCAGAGGTTGGAGAACTGAACCCTCAGGTCAAAGAGAGACCTTAAGAGAGTGACATATTAATAAGGAGAGTTTCCTGAAATATAGCATGAATATAGAAATTAGAATGTAAGTTCTCTTACATTCTGTATATCTGTGGGATCCAAGAAGGATCTACAAGTGCTCTTTAGTAGGATCTACAAGTGTTCTTTGAAGACTTTCAGCCTGTTCCACCTGTATTTCTGTGTGTCAGGACATTCAAAGAGGATTAGACAAATTCAAGGACAGCAAGTTTATATATGGACTTTGTAAGAATTAGGTAAGCTTTTATCCTTTAACATTCCTAATACAGCAGTTCTGGATACTGGGGAATATAAGGGGAAGGGGCCACAGATAATGCCCCAAGCTCATGTGCTCACCTCACAGTGTCGCAGTCTGAGATGTACTGTTGGGCTGGGTGGGACCCAGCAGGGAATTCCACATATTTTTGTATTTAAAGGCTATTCAGTCAGATGCAATGTTGTAAGCTCTTCAAGCTTCCATTTATTTATAAGAATATATAGAATTATCTTTATCTGGAAGTATGGGGAAGCTTGGGGTGTTGTGAGTCTACTTTGTCTCTGATGAAAGAAGAGAAAGAAAGCAGATGGCAACCTTCTAAAGCCTAAGGATAGTTTTCCAAAAGCAGTTTCATGGATTTTGTTCTTTTGGAAAGGACGAAATGAACAAAAATGCAGAAACATTTTTTTCCCCACTGTGATGCACTGTCCTATTTATATTTGGCACAGGTTATACCAGTGCCATTATTTGACTGAAATAAGTGGCTTTTTCTAAAAATTAGTTCAGTTTCAGTAGTTATTTTATTTTTAGTCTTCTGCAGTACATTTACTTCTAATTTAATCATTTGGTTTCAGCATTCACTGTTCAGGAACATTATTATCTCTATTTCCTTCAATGGAAAAGCTGGCATGGCATTCCATGGACGTCTGTTAAGCTGTACAAGCATGTCTTATCAGAGGTATTCTTCAGCTGGCCATGTGAAACACTTTGAGATTTGGATGGAATTTATTAACTGTGTGAAAGCCAGCCTTCTGAAGTGTAAGGATGATGTCTGACAGATGGTACAAGCTGGCAGTCCAATATGCTCCTAATGCTCTGGGAATTGTGAAACAGCTGCAGGTCGCAGATCTTAACTCTCAGATATACGTGCATGTATCCCATACTTAAGACAGGGTCTGGTCACCTGAGAGTTTTTTTCCTACTTCGGGTCTCCTGAAATAGAAATATGCAGCCAAAAAGTAAAAGTGAGAACTGGCTGAAGCATACTCTGAATACAGCTGTGGCATAGTTGTAGTAAACAGGTGATACCCAAACAAAAGCTAGACCTTCCTTATAAAAACATCATCCTGAAGGAAGATAAAAGGGTTCCTCCTGTTATATGTGGCAAGACCTAACTTTAAAAACCCTCATTATGGGAGGAAAATATCTGGAGATTTTATCTGAGATATTATTGGGCCCACAAGACTGTAAAGCTCTCTCCCCAAGCTCCCATTCACTCATTCTACTACTTCTTTTCATGATCACATGGACGATTCTTCCATCACAGCTCACTGGTCAATAACATGAAGGTTTTTGAACTTAGACAGCTCTATATATTTGAATACCCTGTATACACCTACATTTTGCTGATTCTTTCAAAGTAATAGGCTTAGGTTTTTGTCCCTCTGGGGCTGAATCACTTACATAAAACTCTGAACACTACACCTGCAGTTTTTATGTTGCATCTGATCCCTACAAAATGCAAATCTCTTTTGCAGCTGATCAATAACCAGGAATTTTTCTCTTGGTGATCTCTAACAATGTGAAGCATCGATACCAGTCATTTCTCAGATTTCAACTACAAATGTGACATCTTTTTCCCTTACCAGATCTTTTTCTTCCATGTAATATTCCTGTTATAGCAGATATCACTGCTACTATCTATAATTTCAGTTGCAGCTTGGATGGAAAAGTGCTTGGAAAGAATCTCCCAATTTATTTCTTTTGTATAATTATTAGAGTGTACCCAGATGAATTTTTTGAAAAGAGGGCTCAGGTGAGAGGTAGATGGTTATGAGAAATCTCAGAACCCTAGTTGTTGGGGTTTTTGTCTGTTCTTTAACAGTTCAGTGAAAGAATGTTAGACCTGTTATCACACAGGTAACCCACAAAGTGTTGTTGGCTTCATCTTGACTGATCACTGTTGTGGCCCTCATTTCTCCTGCTGTGGGTTCTTTTCCTCCTGTGGGTTCCTTTTGTAGTTGTTCAGTTCCTGCTGCACTTTTGACTGGGAGACTTCCATTACAGGTTTGTTAGTTGAGAAGGCTTTGTGGCTTAAAAGGGAAGGGCAAATAAACACCCCCATTATATACATTAAAATGCAGTGTGCTCTTGTCTTAATAATCAGACTTGAGAAAATTTTGTTATAGTCCTGTTTCAGTGCTGTTCTGCCTTTTTCTGACCTGCTGCAGGACAGATAGCTGGCTTGTCGGTTCCCCCAGACTCAGTGCACTGCCATCTGCCTGAGCCATTGCTTCTGAAGTTACGTTCTGACTGAGCTCTGAGGCTCTTTCTGTCCAGCTGCAGGAGTCACTGCGCTTGGGATCGCAGCTGGGCCTGGGCTGATTCACGGGGTTAGTACCCCATTGGGTAGTGCTGATAGCATTCTTGCTGTTAGAAAGAGTGCAATAAAGAGAGTGCATCAAAACCTACACTGCAGTCACACTTGAATGCTTACTTGGCTGTATCAGCATGAACTAAGCCAGTAAGGCAACTCATGCGACAGAAGCGTTGATGTATTCTGAGAGCCGCAAAAGGTCAAAGAACAAAAGAGATTAAATCCCCATTAAAATCACAGCTTTCCACTTCATTTTGCTTTGCGTGCTTGTATGTCCAAACTTGAACTTGAAATGCTAGTTTGCAAGTAGTTCCAATGTGCAAACACAGCTTTTGTCAGTTTGTTAGTGTTTGTGTTGCGAAGCAAGAGATCCGAAAGCCAAAGAACAACAGATTAAAGCTTATGCAGTGTCAACACCATACTGGGAAAGAATTCTTACCCTCTATCACAGTCTTATCGGAGTGATAATCTGCATGACCATGAAGAGCTGACTCCTATTTTTTGTTACACTATTGGCTTAGTGCTAAGATTTCTTTGATTTTCTGCTGTTAGCTTTACCACCCAGTGTAGATATCCTCAGGCTTTCACAATTGCTCTCTTTCCTGCTAAGAAAACAAAACTTACATGTGTTTCAGTACTTCTTGGCAGCCTGCCTCCCACATATAGTTTAGGGTCAAATTTTCAACCTATTTGCTTTCCCTGATTTTAAGCATAGGTAACAGTATAATTAGCAAAGAAAAATAAGTAATTTTTTCTCTTGGTTTGGGGATAAGTCCTGCCAAAAATAGTGTAAATAGGCCTTGTAAGAAGGGACTGCAGATCATCAGAGAAAAGCGTACTTCAGAGGTGTAGATCTGAAAATGTGGTCTGATACTCATTCAGTTTTGCAAAAACAACTTGTGGAGCTCAATATTATGGCTATTCTACTTTTTAAAGACTGGATGCATGTTTAAGAAAATTAAGAGAATTTCCCTGACCAAATTTTTTTATAAACTGCCACCCTCCCTGTTACTATACGTTGACTAAAGCCTGGAAAAGTCCTGCACTTTGGATGGCTTTCGCTGTGGGATCCAGATAAAGAGAGGCCATAATTTCTCACATAGCTGTCTGTAATCTGCTTCCCTCCAGCCCCCATCCCTGGAGGCCGCTCTTACAACCTCTTGGAGCCACAATAGGCTTGTGTTACAACACAGTGTATGGTTAGTTTTCCTAGATTCCTTCCTTCTCGTGCATATGTTTCAAGTCCATAATTAAGTCCTTACTTGCATTAGTGAAAGCAAAGGCTGCATTCTTTAAGGCTCAAATCAGAACCTCCAGTTCTAGGGAAACTTCTGCAATTGTTTCCCATTTCTCACTTGGCAAACAGATGTCACCAAGATCCGTTCAAGCATTCTGGAATGAAATGGATTATGTAACTTTCATATTTTTTCAGTGGAGAAAAACTACTAGCATTCTCCAGAAAAGACCCATTTTGGCCAAGTTTGCAGCTGTTAATTCCCAATGAAAATAGGTGATTTCCTCCAGCCTACATGTAGACATCCAGCTTTCACCATATCCTTCTGGCTAAATTAGGAGATTGCCCAGTCGGAGTGCTGTGTTTTGTGATATGTCTCTCACATCATGAGTCACAGGCAATAAAGGGGCTAGCAAGATAATTTGGAAAGAAGATAGCTAATGGAAGATTAGATAATGGTGGGTTGTATCTGGGTTCTCTCTCAATTTACCCAGCTCCTCCCTAAACATTAGCAATGTTTAAATACACCCCCTGGGCATGATTTCACAAAAATGGAAACTCCAAATTATCCACATTAGTTCTTTATGTGTTCCTAATGGGGTTCTGATTGTCATTTGTGCTGGTGGTTATTCAATAGAGAGTTTTTTACAGTAACTTTAGTGTAAGGTGCTTCAGCGTGTTAAATGATCTCAAAATATATTCTATGGTTGCTAAAATAAGTACTAACTTTTCAGAAGCACAGTAGATAACATTGAATTGCTAAATTAGGCGTGGTTTCCATTAATTCCAGATACAAAATCTTGTATCTGGAGTTAATGGAAAGATGTGTCACAGAGCTATCCAGTGAATGCTCTCCAAGGGTCTTACAAGAACACATGAAAAATGAATATATTCTTATCCACACATGAAGTTTTCACCTGTGAGGGATTTCTTACAAAAAGTATGTAGTGATAAAACAATGGAAAATGGCTTTAAACTGGAAAAGAGTATATTTAGATTAGATACTAGGAAGGAATTCTTCACTGTGAGTGTGGTGAGACACTGGAACAGGTTGCCCAGAGGAATTGTGGATGCCCCGCCTGTGGAAGCGTTCAAGGCCAGGTTGGATGGGGCTTTGATCAACTTGGTCTAGAGGAAAGTGTCCCTGCCTATGGCAGGAGGACTGGAACTAGATGGTCTTTAAGGTTCTTTCCAACCCAAGCCATTCTATGATTCTGTGAATCCAAGTATTATTCTACACATTTTGCAAATACTGTTCAGAGTGGTTTTTCATTTAAACCAATTTAACAGCCTCCTATGTAGAAGGATATGGTAAATTAGAAATTGCAAATGTGGTTCATGAGGAAGGACATTAGCGCTTTCTGGCAACTTGTTCACCTTTGAATTAATACAAATATGTAGTATCATGAATTTTTGTCCATTTAAAGCTCTCTACTTGTTCAGGTTTCATAATCGATTTAAAAGCTGCTAACCTGTGTGCTACATTTTACATAATGCCGCAGTTTCAAATTGCAAAGTAATATGGATCAAGTATAGCAGAATATTTACATCAGAAGTTTAATCTTAAATTAATTTCAGCTCGACATATATTTCCAGCTAAAACTGGATTTCTAAACTGTTTGGATGCAGCCATTTTATCTAAAGGTCATTCTTCATTTAAAATCTGGTAGAACATTCCCTGAAGACCTAATGGCAGCAGTCCCAGGGAATATGGTAACCATTGGCTCAGCCTTCTAATAATGATGGTACACACTCAGTTGAAAGTCAGGCTAATCTGTTCTTCCCAGCATAGTGTGTTAGATCTATGATTTCCAAAATAGAAGATCATTAAGCACTTTGCTCCAAGGAGACAATCAAAATCAAAACCCAAAGAAGTAAAATAAAGCAGCAAACTAAGTCTAAATATGATGGAAAAGATGAATAAATGAAACAGGCTTAAAACCAAGGAAGTTTTCTTGGAGAAAGCTCAGTTTTATGTCGGTGAGTTTTCTTACAATACACAGATGCTGGAAAACTTTGAACATTTGACATTTTTCAGAGTAGCCATCTGAAAAGCTATCCTCCTGCTTGTTACAAAATCTCTCCTGACAATGCGCAAACGCATCACAATGAATTCTGAGAGGAGAAATTCTTTTAATCACAAAGTGGGAGTCATTTCTGCCTGACACCACAGAGGAAAAATTATCAAAGGATAAAACTGTGCATTGATTCTGATGCTGCCTGCTCATAATACCTTTTTCTGGGCCCATTAGTATAATTTGTTTGATTTCTATTTCATTAAAGACATAATCTCATATGCCACATCAAATTAATTAATTAGTTACAAAATTATGCAATCAAACAGTTCTTAAAATGGACATTCATTACTTACCATTTTAGATGTACTCTAGTAAAAGTATGGCACTCTGGAACAGTTGGCTTCCCTTTCAGCTCTCACTTTGATGGTGCGATGTGTGTTTTTAAACTCTAATTAGAAAATTTCACATGAACCTGATGTTATTGAAAAATATTTCCTAAAATGCTGGGAGTTACAGCTGGCTTAGGATCTGATAGCAGCTTTGGAAGCTAGTCAATTGAGTGATTGACAGTGCTTGACAATACAGCTTCAAATCAGCTTTGAAACTATCATACAAGGACGTCCACGTGAACACCTGCAGTTCTTGGAGCTGCAATCCGATTAGACAGTTTTAATTTTCTTGTAAAATATGAAAATATTTTTATGAATTCTCTGAAGCATGGGAAGGAGTTACTAATTTTTGTCAGAGAGTATTAATCTTTAATTAGTCCATTCTGATTTGGAGCCAAGTCCTGGAAGGGGTGACACTTGCCAGCTGTTTGGCTCAGACAGGGGATATTGAGTTATGAAGCAAAGCCCCCAAGGGACCAGAAGGCTCTTAATGAAGCCCTGTGTGCTTCCACTGGCTCTTGTTAACACATACTTCCTTTTCATCTGCTACTTTTCTGTGGGTTTCTTCTGTATTTCTACAGGCAGCTGCTTTCTTGTAGTGATAATTTTTTGTTGTAGCTCTGAGAGCAGACAAAAGTGTGTTTCAGTAGTTAGAAATATCAGTGTCAGAGCCTAGCATCAGAGCTGTAGGCATTTTGTCTGTCAGGTAGTTTATCTACACCTACACAGACCTACCTCCTGTTAAATGGGCCTGTTTCCTGGAGCTTGGATATAGTTCAGAACTTCAAGTCTATGAAATTTCTCACACATCCAAGACATTTCAGTTACATATAAAAGAGCATTTAGGAAAAATGATGGACTGAAATAAGCAGAGCACTCTAAAAATTACATGCATTCAGATGGGTTTTATTCAAGTCTTGGAAGCACTTGTTAACTTGGAAGGATTCAAATTCAGATTCAGTTTGCATGCAGTTTGTCTGAGGTCTAGCCTCAGGTTTTATACAGTTATTGTTCTGTGTCATTTTCTTTCTGCCTGAAAGTAGGATGCAAGTAGTTAAAAAACTGATTGCATATACAAAGCACTGCCTGAAAGACCTAATTATATTGTGTGAGAATGGGTGTCCAGTTCAGGTCCAAGTTGTCAGGTCTCTTGCACTTCAGGTGCCCTGCATGTCTCTCTGCAAACAGCTAGAGCACAGATTTGTAAGTGTAGTTAAGTCTCTAAGTGAATATAATTGGGATAGGACTTTGATTCACCTGGGAAAATGGTGACTCTTCCCTGTTGTACTGACCTGTGATAATAACTACATTAGAAGTTGAAGCAGAGGTATCATTGAATTACAACTGATTAGGGTTCTGCACCTGAAAATTTGCCTGTTTTTTCCAAGTGTATCAAATAATGTCTCAAAAACTGTCACCTAGTTCTTTAAATTGCTTTGCTCAAAAATGAAGATGCCTAGTACAATAAAGGGAGGCATACATCAGATACGTAGGCTTCTTTCTACATTCTAGTTGAATGTTTCCTTAGCCTCGATTCCTTAATCTGGGCTTGATCACACTTTCAACAAATAAGGAGAGATCTGGTGGGGGGTTGAAATACATGTAATTTTGAGAATAAAAGTAGTGATGCCCTTAAAAATCATATGTTTTATAGACATATTTGAAATTAAGATGTTTAAAAGCAAGAGGTAAGATCCAAAATAGAGCAATACTTTGAAGACAGGCTTTAAAAAAGGAAAAAATGAATCCCAGACAACAAAACCCCATAGAAAATGGAAAATCCAAAAGGACATCTAGATAATTATGATATTAGAATTATAGTTTTGTTTATTTTTGTATAATTCAGTCATGCAGAATGCACTGTTTGAGCTTTTCAATCTTGCTTTATAAACATTTTAAAGCTGACCTGACTGAAAACAAAAAACAGGATGAAAGCAATTATTAAAAATTGAATAAATCCTTAAATGTCTTTTGACTACTTAACACGGCATGGTTGTTGGAAAGTTATTCCTTGCTATAGAATAAAATCTTCACTCAAGATGAGGATCTCTGTTTAGGGCACAGCCTTGCTTGTGTTCTAGCATTTTCAAAAGCAATATGATGATGCTGGGAAGCTGACCTTACATCCCAGAAAGACATACAAATAGTTGTTTTTAGTAGTTCTCCAGCACGAAACTGGAGTATATTAGGAAATCCTGTGTCTGGTTTGGATACTATTGTGCAATTGTTGCACACAGAAGACTTCTAGAGCACTCCCCAGGAATCAGAACGGGTGACAGCTACGAAATGGATGGTAATTAACAGCGTGTTTGAGGCACTATTTGCTTTCCTGAGTAATTTTCAACCAAGTTTTTGTGATGAACTTTGAGAGCATAAATTAAATAGGTTTCATAACTAAATGAACTTTTTAATGTTTCCTCCAGATCAGGTCAGGGAAAGCTCAATTGCTTCTATTTTCAGGATAATGCAGGCAATTTTTACAGAGAGGGACAAAACTTCACCAGAATCTCTTAAAGAAAAAAAGGCTGCTTTGTGCAAACCCAGCTGCTTGGAACTGTGCCAGAACATATCCTACAGGAATTAATCTTGGTTTTTTGGGGGGATGGTGTCTAATTTACCGTAAGATACAATTTTCCATTTCTGAGGCGTGCTTAGTACACAAGGCTGTCTTAATGGAGCATGGCAAGTCAACTCAGCCACTGGAAAATGAATACCATAAAGCATCTCCTTGAAAACTTTTGCTCACTTCAGTAGAAATGATCAGTAAAGCTTCTCCTGAGCCTCCTGCTCTTCTGGGAAGTGAATGCAAAACTTGGTAAATCCTCTGAACAACTTAGTGTTAATGAAGGAGACATTGTGAGGCAAGGGTGCATTCAGTTGTGAGGCAGACAGTGCCAGAACCAAAATCTTCATGCAGGAAGATGTTGACACCTTCCAGCCACACAGGAACTGGCAAACAATTGTCTTTTTTAGGTTGAGGCATGGGATTGTTTATCGAGGCTGTACTGCTTGTCATATAGTTAGCTTGAAAATGGAACCAAGCAGGGAAGAACAAGAGCAAGAATATCTCAGCACAATTCAGCTGAAAACCTCACATAGAAAGGCAGGTTCCCAGCACTAGCCGCAGAGAAAGAATTGCATTTCTAGGAGTGGGGAGAGCAAGGAGGAGAACACTGGAAGATGAGCTTGTCTCCATGCATTTATCTCAGGGACCTACGGGAGTGGAGGCAGACTGGCAGCTGAGCAAGACAAGTGCCGTCCCCCCTCCCTAGCCGGAGGGACAGAGCGGGTCCAGTGAAACCAAGCCAACAGTGTGGTGGCCACCAGGCAAGTCCATGTAGTCACCAGCAGGTGCAAGGCCAGGGACAGCATATATGCAATATGGCATATGTACTTATACAGTATAGCTCAGACAAGGGCAGATTTTCTCCAGTGGAAGGGAGAAAATGAAAATACAAAACTTTCTGTTGGGAGATGGCAGTAAAATGGACAGCTGCTAAGGATCACTTAGAAGGAGTGGAGGGGAGTTTGCAGCAAATATATATTAATTCTGCCTTTTCCATTCTTTGAAAATGCAGAAATGGAGGATTTTTTTTCCCTTTTGCATGCCATTTTTCACACCAAGATACTGTTCTTTTGGGAAAAAAAATCAAGACAAACTATAAAAGGAACTTGAAAGTTCACCACTGTTTCAAACAGTTCCTCATTATCTCTATTTTTTAAACTGGCTTGAAATATCAAACCTCTGGTTTGTTTTGACTGGCCTCTGCCTGATATCATCTTATGGGTTTCTTGCCAGCTGCTAAAGTCTAATGAAGATATTAATCTTTTTCCTCAAATCCTCACAGCCATGTCCCCTGTCACTGGGGACAACATCAGCAGCCAGCTTGTCTTTCAGACGTGCAACTTCGCTATCAGATTCAGCTTTGAAGTTCTGTGCAGTTTCTACAGGGCACAGCCTTCTCTCTTCCACCCACAGCTGAGAGTTTTGTACAAGCTCTCATGTCACGCCTCGAGTTATGCCTTGTATCTGGGCTGCGCTTGCTGATTGCAATTTTGCCATACATGCAGCCATTCATAATATCACTGTGGGGATGGGGCAACACTGCGTGTATGGACAGATTGGGGAAAAAGGGGGTGGAGAGCAGCACTGTAGAAAGGGAGCTGGTTGATGGCGAGTTGAATCTGAGGCAGCAGTGCCCTGGCAGCCAGGAGGGCCAGCCTGGGATGTCCTGGCAGGCATCAGGCACAGCATCACCAGCCAGGCAAGGGAGGGGATTGTTCCACTCTGCTCTGCACTGGGGCAGCCTCACCTCAAGGGCTAGGGGCATTGTTGGGCACCGCAATATAAAAAAGGCATTAACCTATTATAGAGTGTCCAAAAGAGAGGTATGAACATGGGGGAAGAGGGGAAGCCTTATGAGGAGTGGCTGAAGTCACTTGGTCTGTTCAGCCTGCAAGAGACTGTGGGGAGACCTCACTGCAGCCTACAGCTTCCTCACAAGGGAAGGAGGAGGGGCAGGTGCTGATCTCTTCTCTGTGGTGACCAGCTGTGAGACCTGAGGGAATGGCTTAAAGCTGTGTCAGGAAGGGTTTAGGTTAGATGTTACAACAAGGTTCCTCACCTACAGGGTGGTTGGGCACTGGAATAGATTCCCCAGGGAAGTGGTCACAGCTCCAAGCCTGACAGAGTTCGAGAAACATTTGGACAATGCTCTCAGGCATCACATCCCAGTGTCATTCTTGGGGCTGTCCTGTGCAGGGCCAGGGGTTGGGCTTGATGATCCCTTCTAACTCAGAATACTCTCTGATTCTGTGAAACTAGCAAAGGTTATGACCACAGCAGCTCTCTGTTAGCTTTCAACTCCTGAACACACCAAATGCAAACATTGTCTTTCCTTTCAAGAACTTTATGGAGTGTCTCTATGGCAAATCCTTCATAAGTTGGTGCCAAAACCAACAAGCTCTGAGCTGCGCATTGCCAGATTAGGAATGGTGTCACTACCACTGTGCTACTGTTTTCCAAGAGGAATGCCTCTTACACAGGTCCACAGATAGCCCTAATTTTTTATTGTTCAAAAAGGGAAATATATTTGACACTTAGCAGGAGGTACATTAAGAACAAGGCCCAGTGTTGCAAAAAAAGAAGGTAGGATAAGTAGATTCAGTGTTCCTACTGGTCAGCAGGGGTTACACACCCAAGAGTAATTCTTCGCAGGATGTAACAGAACGACAGTAATTTTTTGCCGCAAGGCTAATTCAGAAATGTTTTTCCATTGCCAGTGGAAAGGGAAGTTAACTTTTTGAGTAATATGTAATTTCTTTAGTATGATTAAAAAGATATGAAGGAGTGTACAACTGCCAGCTTCTGGTTCGTTCTTTTTTTTTAGCTCTAACTCTACAAATGAGGTGATATCAAGCAGAGGCCAGTCAAAACAAATGAGCCAGTTTAAAAACTGAGTTAAAATAGAAAAGACCCACAAGGTAGGTCATAACCCAGTCCATAATATGCATTAAAACCTGCATGGAAAGTGAAAATACACATTAATCAATTTTTGTAATTAATGAATGCTAATTATAACTTGCTGGAATATTCCCACAGTATATGATAAATGTTCAGCTAAATCTCGAAGATATGGTTATTGGTCTTTTGTTCTGTACTCAGTGTTGAGACAATTGCTGACAGATTTTTTCCTTATATTTTTAAAGTAGCCCCTAGACATGAGATTTCTTAGACAAAAAAAAATATGTTTTGAGTTTGCAAGATTAATTACATAAGTGAAAGTTAATGTCTCTGTGGCAGTGCAGTGATATGTTGGGACTAAAGATCATTATATCCCAAGTGGAATTTTACAAATAACCGAATAGCAGCATTGTTTCAAGCAAAGGGAAAAGGTGACTGAGATTTATAAAGTTAATTTGTTCTTGTGATGCCTTGGTATTTTGCTGCATGTGTAGGAGGATTTGCAAATTCAGTCAACAACAGCCCATATGGCAGAGCCTTGCCCAGAGCTGAATGAACCATTGAGAACATTCCTTTGAATAATAGCTTTTTAACACAACATGAAATTCAGTAAACATATTATTTGCTGAGTGCAATTTAACAGACTGTCTGGTTCTAGAGGGAGTAAAATCTGAAACACAGCTACAGTGCAACCAGTAATTTTAAAGAAATGTGCCAGAAAGGTTATCCTACACGCATTAATCTACAAGCTCTCAGCCTGGTGTCAGATGGAGGCTGAGTGCTTTGGCAAGCACCAATGGAGTATTATTTTCTGGGATAAAACCCCCATAATCTTTACAGGCTGCAGGTACCGCTTCGTACATTTCCTGCTCACTAGGTCAAATTCTCTGCAGCATCTTCATGTCCTTGTGCAAGTCAGTGTTTGAATTTTCCCATATACATTAATCTTCTTGATGTGTTTTAAGCTCTGTAGTGTAATGGCAATGAGTTTCAGGGTTACAGTTCATGGCAATTTTCAAGTGTGAAGCCTTTTAAAGAACAATGTTTCCTGTCTCCTGTGGGCTCCAAGTAGGAATTTGTGCCTGACAGGCACCACCCATTGTATTTTCCTTTGCAACATATTTTTCTCCTCTTTGAATAAACAGTTCAGACCTTCTTACTGCCCTTTCTTGTCATCTTGGTTTTTGTCATGGTAAGATCAGAGCAGCTACATTGTTCCTGTCAGGCAGCCATGAAGACTGGGAGTTCAGAGATAGAAATGTGATGGCTTTAAGCATGCAGAGGGTCTGCAAGAAGCCTTTACAGTTTCAATAACTCAAGTGTCTGAACCCCAAGATTTTGTCTGTGAAAAGGAGTTCAGAGGTAAAATAACGAATTAAAAAATATGACAAATAAGTTTTAACTTCTTTGCTGTGGCCCCCTGTCTTCTGTGCCCAAACAACTGTGTATAATTCATTTTTTTCCAAGACTTTTCTTTCCCCCTAACTGAAAGATCTGGAAATATGCTTTAAAAAGAAGAAAAAAAGGTGTCTTCCTTCCCTGAGATTTGGTTGTTGCAGGTTGGGAAATACCACCCAAAAGGGCAAAACATACCAAATCTGTCAGCTTTGGCAACATCATTGCTGCATGGGACTGGTAAATTTGCTTATTCTTCTGAAATGTAGTGTACTGAGATGGCAGCATTCTCATGGCACTTGCTGTGGGGCCAGACAGGGAGCGCCAGCCCAGGGATTTTAAGGGCGACATTGCGACAGTCAGAGCAGCTGTTGGACTGCACAGCGCGGAGAAAAATTTCCATTAAATTTCTGCTGTGTGGGGTGCAAGTGGGAACATTTAAACCTCGTGTTTAGCTCCCAGATGCACAAACCACATGTCTGAGCTGACACACAGGGAAGCATTGTTCATCAGTTAAAAATTGGCATCTGTTACTTCCTCCCTTTGGGCCAAACTGGGAACCATATTGTGACTCCTTAGGTGCTCTGGCAACAAAATTACATATTGCCCCACACTGAAGAATTAGTTCTTAGTACAAAGGGAAGAGCTGTGCAATGCAACAGCAATCTGTAGTGCCAAATGCAATGGGATGAGACAGGTGACAGGAGAGGTACACAGACGTATGGCTTTGAACTGGATCTGATTAAATAACTGATGGATGTACCACTGCACATAGCGCTGCCAGACACATTTATGCCTTTCTTTTTTTTTCTTTTCCCCAATAGTTAATAAATATTGGGAAAAGTGCAGAACAAAATGAAAACTGCGGCGATCTGTTGATGTTTACAAGACCTCAGCTGGACTGTGGTCAGAGCAGTTGCTTTGCTTTTGCTGGTATTATTTCCCAGGCTGACTTTCCCATGTAAACCACAGCTGTGAGCAGGTGGCGGTGCGTGTTCATGTGTGCTTCGTGTAGGGGAATGGCCTCTCTTTGTGTCTTGCACATTTTTTTTCATGTTCAGCTGAAAACATAATTTACAATGGCAGGCAGATATAAACAAGAATTTCACAAGATGAAAGCAAAATACTTAGTCCAAAACTCCTAGTGTTTTGGTTTCTTTTCATAGTTATACTTGATATTTAAGTGTACTTTACAATGAAATACATGTTTAGAAAAGAGGTCAGTCTGGGTGAATACGAAAGCTAATTTTTTGTTCAGATGAAAGTGGGTTTCTTTTTTTTTTAATTTGGAAAAAGGTCAAGCCTCTCTCCCATTGCTACATTTTTTTTCCATGGAGAATAGACTTGATTGTTCTCCAAACATTGTTTCCTGTTCTTCACAGAGAGGAAATGTTTATTCCTTGTTCCTAATAATCAGACATACTGTAATGACTTGCTCATAGGGAAGAAAAAAATACAGGAAAGTTAAGACTGATGATTAATATTTTCTTTATGCTGAAATTTTAAAAGCAGTAGAGCACGGGCTGTTATAGTGAAATATGTGTGGTAGATTGGAAAGCCTGGATAAGCTGAAGGATGTACATCACATGCAAAAGAAGAGTACAGAGAGGCATTTATTTGCCAGAGAAAATGGAAAGAAGCATTTTCTCTATCACTGCTCATCCAAGCAGGCACAGTCCTTTTGGTGCCTGTAAGAAGGGTACAAATGCAAAATTGGAAGGCTGTCAGACCAATGCTATTCACTTAATTGCTTTAGTTGGGTTTGATTGAGATGATCACAGTGCGTCATTCAAATGGTAGTTTAATATGTCCCAGCAGATATTTTAAACTGCTGTTTAGGCAAGATCTGTTGGGGTGAATGTTTCACGATGTTCCTGAAGCCATAGCTATTCCCCATGCAACAGACCTTGGAAAACCAGGGCTTTGCCTGCAAGAGAGACTTTGTCAGTTATACCGGCATAATTACCCCTGGAGCCAAGGTGCACAGCTGTGCATACTAAAACTCCTCTTGGAGTGACATAGGGTAAGCCAAAGCAAAATACAGCAGTTAAAGCAACAAGCCACATGGTTTTCCTGCGTTAATTTTCTGCCATAAAGTCATATACTGAAAAGATTTTCCCACACAGTCAAGTCTAAGTCTTTTATTGTAACTTTTCCTCATCTATAGATCTTGCTTGAATAAGCAACCTATTAGTTGTTTTCTAAATAAAATAAATGTGTTAGCATTTATAAATCTCTTCAGTGACCTACAGTTGTTCACAATATGTTCGCTTCAACAGAGATTAATTTTTGTAGTGCAAATGGCGGGGTGCTGATATCCCAGAATCAGTTCCCAATGTCTGAATGTCCTTTTAAGTCAGGGAAACTATATATATATATACACATATATATGAATCTCCACTATTTTTATTCTACTCAACTCCTTATTTCCTACTGCCCATACTTGTATGGAGCAGTGCTTCTCCCAAGATAAAAGAAAGTCTCTTCAAATCTCATTCTCCTTCTAGCTGCTCAGCTGGAACATTCACTTCCCTTTTCTGCAACGGGTTTAGAGTAAGTGTTGTTACTATCCTAAAAACCAGCTTATCAGTTGCTACTGAGGGCATAGGAAAAGTGTGACAATTCTGTTGTTTAAACTTTAGGAATTTTTTTTCACAGATCCTAAATATCTCGAGAACAAATTCAGAGATAATGCATTTAGAGTGAAGTGTAATCCTGTTCATCAAAGTTCTCATTTTGAGAATTTCTCCCTCGGTTTTTCCCTTTTGAAAACTGTCGGGCAAATTAGGAGATAATTTATATGTGCTTTATATTCTTCCCAGATGTTTCTATTCCATTCTATTAATTTAACATTCATTCTCAAATGTAATGGATTTTTAATGATTAATCTAAATTAAGCTATAAAATAAAACCAATTAATTAAAATGTAGATGAGTATTGAAGCAATTAAAACAGCAATGAAGATGCACAGAGAATCTAAGACTAAAAAGCGTCGACAGTGATACTACGTGGCAAAGAATTAGGCTGATGTATTTCTAACGGTTTTGAATTTTTAAAATCAAATCTCTGGAGCAAAGGGGAGTTTTGTAAGGATTTTGTCTGTATAAATAGGAAGAAAAAAAATTATGTTAATGACAAGTGAAGGAAAAAACCTAAATCTGAGGGTGAATACCAAAACTGAAAGAACGTTGTGGCTGCTACAAAATATAGTTGAAAATATTTTCTGAGGTGCTTATATCAGAATTTCAGCTGATAAAACAAGATGGGGCCTGTGTTTCTTCATGTTGATTTAATTCCACTTAACTTAAAGAATCACACTGAGTTCAGTGCACTACGTTATAGGGAAGGCATTGATAAGCTGGAAAGGCTTCAGAAAAAAGGCAGCAAATCTGAGTGAAGAGCTAGGGTGTGAAGTAAGAGAAAGAAAAAAATATATGAAACAAGCCCAGAGCAGCATTGCTTAGTTAAGCATAATGAGAACAAGATAAGTGATCTCAGCCTGTGATGTCTAAGAGACAGTGAATCTATATGCTGCTAAGAATGGAACTGGGAAGAGCAAGATGGCACCAATGGTGGTTGTGGAGCAAATAATAAAAATAACACCTGACAGTGGAAGTCAGAGCTTCTCGAGTCATGGCACACCTACCACATTAGCTTGGTATGTGACAGAAACTGGTCCCTGGTCCCAGTTTCTGCCACCACCTGACCCAAGCTGAGGCACGAGCCAGCACTGGCTTCTTCCAAGTACCGAAGCTATGGCTGGCAGCTAATTCACAGTATTTCCAGGCTCCGTCAGACCTGGCTTTTGGGTCCCATGAGTGCCTGTCCAGGTGGAGGCAGGAAGCATCCCTGTGGCACACATACCCCATGCCAACCCCCTGCCTTCTTCCAGCACAGCATCCTCAGGCAGGAAACTCATGTTCAGAGCAAGAGTTTCAGTAGAGAAGGACATGGAGCTGCAACTCTAATCAGTGAATGTTGATTATATATTTCAGTATTGGGTCCTATCTGCAGACTGTATAGCAGAGGAGGGGAAAATAGGCGCCGTTTTTCTTCCTGCACAAGGGCATGGTAAAGCATCAAGTCAGAAGGGGTTTAGGTGCTCCTGCAGCTGTGGACACCATTTCTGGCAACAGTTGTAGATCATGTGAGCAGAAGGTAAACCCTAAATTTTCATAAAACAGATCTATTACAGAGATGATAAATGAACTATGTATATATTTAATCTCTAATTGCTATGATTGTATAATATCAACATTCAGGATTTCACACACCAATATTTGCTATTATTTCATGTTTCAGGATTGCCTCAAGTTTGTTAGTAAAAGAAAAGCTGGTTGTAATCAGAGACATCTGAGAGATGCACTGAGCATGGAGTTGGATGTGTTTTGAGCCTTAGGGAGAACACCAACATAAATTATAAAAGCAGTGGTTAGGATGAGGAGGACAGGAGCACAGTGTTAAATGAGTTGCAAATATGTGACCAGTTTTAAACCAGCAGCATTTCAGCCTGAGCTGAAATAATCATGTGAAATTTTAGTACCATGTTTTCTCATACTAAAAAGGTGATGCTTTGTGTAAGCAGCTGTGAATGTCTGAAATCCCTTCTAAGCCATGAGAAATAATTAGATCAGTTGACTCAGATACAACAGTGCTATTATTCACTGACTGGGCTTACTTGTGACATTGGAAAGGTCTGAATTTTTATAGGTTTATGAGGCTGAAAATGAGACTGTCCTAGAAGATGCCACAGCCCTGAAAATGACAAGTACTGGGTCAGAATCTGGTGATAAAATGTAATGTGAGGATTTGATGATCGACTAGCACTCGCATCCTATTTCTTTAGGATTTTGCTTCCTGCATGCTTCCATCTGGCCTGAATGCAGCTCAGCAGGGAGCCCTAAATCCTGCTGGTTTTGTGTTTATAGCAGCATAACCCTTGATTCAGAGCCTTTGATAGCTCCCCTCTGGCTGCCACACACCGCACATGTGCAAGAGATACACACCAGCTGTGAAGTCAAGCTGGCAGGGACTAAAGGCTAATGAGACTTTGTGTAGCTCCCAATTCTCACATCAGTGAAGTGCTCCAGCAGCTTCTGCCAGGTTCAGCTGTGTCTCGCTGTGAAGCAGCCTTTTACTGCACTCACCTTCCCTTCCAGTGTCCTCTGCCTCCTTTTCTGAGCCCAGCTAGTCGAGACAAGTGGCTGAAGGGTTTGGTGCACTTGTATAGGGTGGGCTCTTTGGGAAACTGGTGTGGATGTGGCCTCTCACTCAAGAAGCCTGTAAATCACTGGCATTTGGAAAACAGAAGGGTATACAGGATTGTTTTAGATACAACTGGTTTCTATCTTTTACCCTAAGTATCAAGTACAGCCAAGTGAACTTACGGGATTGCATTAAATGGATATATTTTAAGGCAGTTTTTAAAGGGAACGTATTTTAAAGAACTTCTGAAATGGTAGCAACTCCCTCTAGTTCCTAAGAATGCTTGGTCAAAAAATGTAACTATCTCCTAAAGAAGTTTTTAAAGGATTATCATTATAAGACTGAGTTTGGCAAACGTATGCTATATTTCTATATAATCTCAGCTCAGAAATCTGTTTCACATTTTGCATGTGTTGCTTATGGCTGATGGATATTTTTTCACTTTCTCTGATATGAATTGTCTCACATTTAATAAATGGGCTTTGTAGTATATGTGCTGTGTAGCATTGTAGCAACTTCACATTTATCTAATGAAAGAATTTTTTTGTGATTCATTGTAAGGTGCTCTGAGAAGTTGGAATAAAAACCTTTTCTTGGCAGTAAGGACAATTGTATAATTCATATAGATGTATAAATTTCAACCCCTAGATGTAGGTGGTTGCTGGTGATACCTGCCTGTCTGCTTGTCATGTGTTTTGTACCAGTACAATGCAAATGAGAGCTTTTCCCAGAGTCCGCTGGGGACTAAAGAACAGAAAATAATGAAGTGTCTGTTGCGTATGCCAAAGAAAACTACAGGAATACTAGTAGCTGCAGGAAGAGGTGAAAGAGGCAGAAGTGACACACAAGAGCCGAGTGTTGTCACTGTTATCATTTGCTTGTGATTAAAGACCTATTTGTCATGACCAATCATTTACTAGATGCTCAAACAAGTGGCCGTCAGAGAATGCTTCAAGAGAACAGCAGCGATAAGATTTTGAAGATAAATGTACATTTTACCTATCCTTCCACAGCTGCTGGAAAATTAATGTCAGTGCTAATGAAGAAAAAGTCTCTTGGGATAATAGGAAGCTGCAGAGTTAGCAATGTGGGGTTTGTTTCTCTCTGTAGAGAAAAGATCTCTCAATGCTTTTTCTGTCACTGCAGTTTTTAAGATACTTGGATTTATAAGTCCCTAAGTTCTGAATACCACATACCTAAAATAACTCCCAATCATTAAGAGAAAAATTGTCACGTAAAAGAGAGCTGGAATCTATTTGCTCATGATTTATTTTACTACATGCACCAGACTTCAGTCTAATTCAGTTTTCTTACTAGGTAGGTTTTCATAACCTCCTGCAATGGTTCTTTACATAGTTTAAAGTCCATTGTCTTAGAAGTGAAATGACTGATGGAAATGTATCATAAAAAAGTTGCTTAAAGCAACAGTGACAAGCTCGAAAAAGCAATAATTATTACTCATCAACATTGAATGCAGATTAAAAAGATAATTTCAAAATAGAAATTACTTAATGAATTACATGCTTGATGTAAGACTGGATGTTTGGGAAATACTTTGCATGATTTTTTTTTCATAGTTATGGATACAAACTTTTTTTAAAAAAGAAGCCAAAAATAAACTTCAAAAAATAGAGGGGTCTAAATTAGCCTCCCAAATGATTTGCAGATGCCTAGCTCCATGGCTTCTTTCTCCTTTTATCAAAGTACTCTACAGCTCCCACTGACCCTCTTTTATTTGTTCCCTGGAATTTAAAAGTTTCTGTATCTTTCAATGTTTCAAAAATATGACTTCTTAAATTAGAATACTAAATATAGAATTATGAGTTCAGTCATAACTGGACATTGAATACTAACAAAAGAGGAAAGCTGGCTCAACTTCCTATCCACAACCAGAAGAAAACATTATATACTAATTATTACAGAGAAGCATTTGAAACTATATTGAGAGGAATTTATAATTTTTTCATAGCAAGTGTTCAAATAATCTTAACCCTTTACAACTATGAAGACACAGGATTTCCAAATAAATGTTGGAAATGTGAAGAAGTCATAAGGAATCTTCATAACTTCAGAACTTTTTCAAAAGTCATGCTATTTAAGTGAACTTTTCCAGAGCTGAAATGTCTTCTGCTCAAACTATGAACTGGGTGGCTGCATAGAAAACACAAAACCTTTGTTAGCTGCTGTAATTAAAATAGCTGGAGTATTACAATAGAAGCATTTGTATTTAGCAGTGTTTTTCAAAGCTGTTAACTAAAAGCTTGCTGCAGTCTTCTGGCATACACAGAAATGAGACTATTATGTCAGTATGTCAACTTCCCTTTCAATTCTAGACCCTTTCATGGAAAATGCTAGTACTTGCTAAATTCCTCAGCTAACTGCAAATAAGGATTCCATTTTCTAGATACTTATTTTAAAATTTACTGCTGTAAGCAAAGGTAGTCTTTTCAAGTAAACCAAGTGTTATCATAATCTAGGAAAGACATTTTGAAATTTAACTGTATTGAACTATGGAATCTTGCATTTGATTAAGAAAAATTATAAAGTGAGATAAATCGAAGGATGTGGTATGGGACTGGATGGTAGATGCTGGAGATAGGGCTCTGTCTTCCAGACAGCTCTGCTATGGGAACAGCCCTAGGCAGAGAAGTCCTAGGACAAAGTGAGAAGAACCACGTTACCTTGAAATCCATAACCACCTGTGGAGAAAGCTCTGTTTTCCCCCATTACTTCAGTCTAACAGGGTTTTCCAAAACATTAGGGTATTTAGCCTATATACCCCTTGCCTTTTTTATGAGAAGACATTTCTCCCCTATTCAGTTCTTCATATAACTGAACAAAGTAGCTACTTCCCCTGCTCTGCTCCTATGAATAGCAAGTTATTTTTGTTAGCCTGAGCTGTTCCTTCACAAAAGTGGAAATAGCATTTAATGTTAGTAAATATTTTTAGAGCAGGTCAAGTGAGGATCCAGTGATTTTATAAACATTTATTAGTGGTTCGTTATCTAGATCCACTCTTGCAGTATGCTTCCTACTTTTCTTACTTGCTTTCTAAAGCCCACTTAGACATTCTGTTATCGTCCCGATGTAACCTCCAGGTAATCTGCAGGAGGAACAGCAAAATAATGCCATTTTTGAGGAATGACTTAAAGCGTACCAAATTCAAGTTGAACAAAATCTTTTGTTTTCTAGGTTTTGACCGTAACAACGAGTTCAGTGTGTGAGATAGAAATATATAATGCTTTCAGAGGGCAACTGGATGTCACTCTTCATTGGCCTTTTTCAGGCTGTATAAGCATTGCATTGGTTGCAGCATGTGAAAGGAATGATCAGTGCACAAAGCACACTTTAGAGTATCAATTATATCTATGAGAAAATGAAGATGGAGGGAGGAGTAGGAATTTGCCTAGTAACTTAAATCTGTACTGCATTCAGTAAGGCAGTTTTAGAGTTACATCTGTTCAAGTGAGCCTGAAAGTGAATGAACTGACCATTTCTCATCCTTCTCTCTCTCCGTCTTGCAAAGTACAGTACCTATCTGCAGATAACTGGCTAAATAAAGTACTTTTTTTTTGTTTTTATTTCCTTGTTTGTGCATTTCATTTGCTACATGTGCTACATTGCTTAATTTACCATAATCATTTTGACGATCTCTTCCACCTAAACGAGGAGTATCTAGACTTCCTTGACAATCAGAACACGTACTAAGGTAGGATTACTTTCATTTTGCTTAAATTTCCATAATTAAAGATAGACCAAGTCAGGAAAAAACCCAGAAAATTCAAGGCATTGAATTATTATCTCTGACATATAAATTAGAAATAATTTTGTTGAATGAGTTGTAGTTATGTCATTTTCATAATGTCTCAGATTTTGTAGGAGTGGGCAGTTTGGAATAGGATTTTTCAGCAGATATGTCCCTGCAGGAAGGTTTAAAATTCCTCTCTTTGATGGGGCTAAAGTTAAGGAGTGGGCCCTTTTCCCTGATAGTCACGTAAGAATGTGCCAAAATAGAGGGATAGAACAGATAATTCTAACGTAGAAAAAAAATAAAACACCTGAAATAAGATGTGCAATTTAATATTAATCTCATTTTCAGACCTGTGTTGCATGAAAATGAAATTTTTCAAACATCTGTCAAAGGTTCACCTTGAAAATACAGATCAGAGACAAGCATTATTAGTCAACTCTGTTCTCATTTCATTGTTATTTTTCTTGTAAATGAGCCCATCAGATTGTTTCCTTGGTTTTCATTTTTTATTAGCTTAATATTTGTCTGAATAGGTGCTAAATTCTCTGATCTATTTTTATTGGACTCAGAAGAATGCTTTGGAACTCCTGTCAAGAGAAGATGAAAACATGGAGAGATGGAGACGTGTTTCTGCTTTACTTTGTGTTCCCTCCATTTGATTATCTGGGACCCTGTGTCTAAAGAATAGTTGGTATGACATCATGTAAAATAAAAAATGGTGGCCAGTATTCATATTCACTATTAGAAGTATGAAATTATTTCATTGTGGGCTGAAAAAAAATCCCTTATCTACTACTTTAACTGTACCATTATGGTCCACAGTGCATCTTGCTATTACAACAGTTTGGTTCAGTCACAGCCATGAAAATTTTTGGGTGGAATCCCTTTTCCTCTTTTACCATTCTTCTTGTTGTAGGTATTCACCTTCCACACCAGTCACTTGTTCCTGCTCCGTAATGCTCCTGTTCTTCTCACCCAGGGAAGCTGCTGAGTGTGGGAGATTCTTTCCTGATGGTCTCTGGATCTGTGTACAACTGCCCTAGGAGAGCTGGAAGGATTTCTTCCTCTGTTAAATGCCCTGGCCTTCAGGTCTCCTGCGGCCTTCAGGTCTCCTGCAGCATTGGACTCTGGTCTAGTCACTGCTGTGTGTTGCCATCCTCACCACAAGATTAAGGCTTTTGTGACTTCACCTTTGAGCTTTACTTATTTTTCAATGTTTGTTAAAACCTGGTATCCATTTTTTGCCCTCTATGTTTCTACCTTCAAATAGCTGATTTAAAGAAAAACATAGAAAAGAAATCTGCAGCATTTGAAAATAACTGCTATGTGTGCTGCTAATTGTGCTGAGGTCAGACTGGGTTAAGTACTCAGTATATTGAGTAATTCTGAAAAGGCGACATCATATAAAATATCTGCACTTCTCTGACTCTGCCACTGTTAGTGCAGGTAAAGTTTTGGGACTGAAAAGTCATTACAGTCATGCTGAATAATCTTGCTAGAGGGCTGCCTTATGCCAGTTCCATTTTGATCTTTTCTTATGTGTCCATTAACAGAATTTTCTATTTTCTACACTGTCATGGATTATTTGTAAGACTTCTGCAGGTACAAACCTACAGTTACAAACCTAATTCCTTCATTTCAGGTTGGATTAAGCATTCAAATGCAAGGCTCTTCATCAGAGCAAACAACAGAGAAATGTTTTATGAGTTTCCTGATCTGACACATTTAAGTTCCAGGTGGTGAATAAGTTCAGCTTTGAGTGATGTTCCCCAAGTGTATCTCTATCATTTATATGAGTGAAGGTCTTCTGAAGATGCCCAGTTGGAAGCCTTTTAGATACTTAGCTAGTTTAGCAACAATTTGGTAAATGTCAAAGGGTGAGGGCAGCAACCCGGTCAGCAGGGCAGAGAGCCAAGAGGGCAGAACAGAAAACAATGTAAAACTTGTAACTTGTAACTTGTAACCTCTGAGTCCCCTCTCTAGATAGATGTTTTTCCCTTTGAAATGTCTGCATCAAATACAGGAATTCCTTTGGTGTTTTGTGTTCCACCAAAATGTATAATGGCTTGTGGTGTTGACACCTCCAGTCAAAACTGCATTTAAAAGAAAAATATGAACAACTCTTCATGTACAGGTCACATTCTGTGTGTAAAAGTATGGAGCATTAAGTAAAGTTCAAAATACAAATGTGTCTCGCAAGTCAAACTTCTTCTCTGTGTGGCTGGACACATCTGTTATGAATAAGAAGTTTCATAAATCACTGAAGATGGGAAAAAAACCTGAGCATTCTCAGTTCTCTTAGAAAATGCGTTTAGTCTCTTTGCATTCAGTGGATGCTGTAAATTTTCAAATTTTCTATCTTTATTGCTGCATTGCTACATACAAAAATTTACAGTGGTGCCTTGTGTTTGTGGCTCTCAAATCTCTGTTTAACTCCTGGCATTTCTATTTAAAAGAAAAATTTGAACAAGAGGGAGAGATAATAATGAGACAAAACACTATAGAACTGACACAGAGGAGTGTTTATGGCTGTCATTTGCTTATATCTTTCATTTTTAAGACGTGGAAAACAAATTTGCCAACAAAAAGCCTGTCAACAGAAAGAGCTGGACATTCTACAAGTTCTGGTGGGGGCCCCAGAGGGTACACAAAATCTCCTCTTCTTGCTTTTGCTTTGTACAATTCTGCAGAATGTGGCCTGGCCTGTGAAAAAGGTCTGGCCTTTCTGCAGGGCATCAGGCAGTATGTTCAGGGTGCTGACAGCACTACAGGGGCTTCACGAGTCGTGTCCATAAACAGCATTGCTAATGTTCTCAGTCCATTTCATGAAAACAAGCCTATCTAAAAATGAGAATTTCTTCTTCCTGGTTTTTCATTAACTTGTTCAAGAAGTGTTAGAAAAATCCCATCTCTTTCTAAAAGAACTGCATTTCATTCACTCATGCCATAATTGAGCAGAAGAATAAAGCCATGACATTTTTGCTTAAATTATGACATGCTGTAGAATTCACAAACAATAACTCTGTCTTGTAACAGTCTGTTTATTCTGAGATATTACTGACTTACTAAGATAATACTGAAATAAAAATCCTAGATGGGATTCCTTGCTTGAAACTGGCTTCTAAAAACAAATCGATCTCTTTCTTTTTATATGTAGCTCTGTTAAAGAAACAGTGGACAAAGAGGGAAATGTTTGGAAAAGTTCATTATACCAAATACTGGCCTAACAGATATATTGGTATGTTTCATTATAACAATTCTGTGCATACAGCCCACAGAGTAGGCTTCAAATATTGCTAGCAATCACTTTTTCTTTTCAGGCACGGAAAGGTCAGTGCAGAGGTATTACCTGGATGCATCTATCCAAGCTCAACAGTTCGTATGCTGTGCAGTCCCGTAAGACCTAAAACGAGCATACACTTTGTGCAATCAGTGCTGTCAAGAGATTTGTAAAAAGAAAGTCTCAGAGCTTGGTGACAGAAACAGGTGCTTAGGGCAAAGCTGTTATAAAAAGGGTGGAGCAGAAATTAGGAGTAGTTTAACGTATATAGTATTTTTAAGTCTGCCCTTTCCCCATTCTTCTACGGATGACCAAACCATTCAGAGGTAGAGATTGCTTCCTCATGCAATGTTAGCACTATTTTCAAAGGCTGAAGGATGTAGGCACAGAGCACACGGAAGGACCAGGCAAGGTACGGGCCCTGAGTGGATCTGAGCTATTTACTACAGGCTGTTTAATTGCCCTGAACTCTCTTCCCATTCCAACATGGGTCATACATACTCCACCTCTGTAATTTACTTGGATGTTGAAGGCAAACAATACTATACTCTGTCAGTCATGAATTTCATGTTCGATATTTCACACCTTTTGGTAGCTAAAAAGGATTTCAAAAATTGTATGTTGATCCTGAACTAAATATTTTCAAAAGACGTATTGTCTCAGAATAAGCTCCACTTGGACTTTGGCCATGTCATCAACCAATCCAAGTGCAGCCTTTGACTGGAGGACAGAGATGGGTTCCAGAAGAAGAGTGATTGTTAGTTGCTTCTGATAGTTCTGTGACTTATGTGGAAGTTCTCTAGTTGCTGAAAGTAAACTGTCAACACTGAACACCATTCAAAAGATATGAATATTGGAAAAAATTTTATAACTGCTTCAAAATAAAACTTTTTAAATGCATCCATAGCTCTCTTTTTAGAGAAATGTGGAAATACAGAAAATTACAAGATGGCCTCTAAAGAAGTAATCAAGGCATACCAGTGTTATCTACAGGTAATTTGAAGGTAATTTTAAAGTACAGTTTTTTATTTCCCAAAATTCCTTAAATTACTTGATACCTCTTGCTTGAGACTGAGATTTATGTAATGCCAATAATATGCTAGTTTATCTCTCCGCTAAAGAAACAAAAACTGGTAGCTAAAGGTGTTTTACTCTGTAGCCACAGGCACCTTTAATCAAAGATGTATCAAAATGTTTCTCAGCTTCCTGAGTGCACAACAGAGAATGGAAACACCTATTATTCTGAAGATAGCAGTGATGGTACAGTAGCAACGTTTGACAAATTTAGGAAGAAAACTACACCACATTGTTTGAATTCTCAAATGAGAGCTCTTGGACACCAATTAGTTTACAAATGAATAGAAAATTAAAATGACTACCTGTCCCTACTAATAATGTGCTGCATTTTGAACTGCGCATGCTGAATAATACAACAATAAGATATTATAGATTATGAAATAAATTTTTCCACTTCAAAGAGATGCAGAATACTGACACTATGATTATATTAAATTTTAACTGAGATACTGAGTATTTTTAGACTTCTTCCCATTACAGATTTTTACACCAAGGATCATTCCTGTGAAAACAGTAGTTAGAAAGAGTTAGAAGAGTTAGATTTTTAACATTTTGATGATAGAAAAAAGAGTTTCTAGATCTTGAACATAAGAATACAGAGATGACTATTAACTTTAATAAAAGACAAGTCATGTGGTTTCTATTATTAGAGTGAAGGAGCCATTAATCTTACATTTATGTGCTGCAGTGTTTGCAAAATAGATAAGAAGGGAGCTTTATCATATCTCTTCATAGGAATTTGGTGAGGTTAGATTCCTCAGCAATGTCTGGGAACTGGCAGAAATCAGGCACGTGGTCAGTGTCAGGTCTGTGTTAAATCAGGACTTTGATCAAAGTGCTGTTACTGCAGAACAGAACTCTGTCAGTTCTAGACCAGTAGATCTGCTTGGAAAGTGAGCAGGAAGGTAAGATATGAAACCAGTAATTAATTAAAACTTGCAAGAATTTTTTTTTGAGGCATATCCAATCAGTTGGTAAATTAATTTGGAACACTTATGGTTGCTAACTGCTGCCCTAATTATGAGCACCATTGTAGCATTTCCTAGTTGTGTGTGGCTGGCGAGATGAGGAAGAGGAAGGAGGCATGGTCCAGTACTGATATCCATACAAAAATCAGAGCCATATGTGCACACAAACTCTGGCTTTTCAATTCCATTACTACTGTTCCATGATCACTGGTCATTTAATAGACACTGAGAAAACACTATAAAAGCAGTTCAGACTATAGAAATAGACACCTGTGAAAGACAATATAGAAATTTAATATGAAATTGAACTAGTTTCAGTCACTCCTCTGTCCCCTTCACTGCTATCACCAGAACAGAACTGCTTAAGATTTTACCTGTTTTGGGAAGAAGAATTAAAAAAAAAAAAGGTATGTTCTGTTTAGAAAAAACAAATACACAAACAAACAAAAGGTGTGTTTTTGTCTCATCGTTATTTATAGCCACTCATGAGAGGAGTATTTAAAATAATATAAATGTTCTTTTCCCTTCAGCTAGCATGTAAGAGCTTCAAGAAATTCCCTCCATTTACCATTGTCAGGCTCAGTGGGAGTCTGAGTCGCTGAGCAACCATTTTTCTTATTTGATGTAATTAATCTTTTAACTAATAGAAAGCACTGCTGATGGATTGACCAGAGAAGAAAAAGCAAAAGAACAGAAAATACTAGATACTGAATTGAACATCTATAATATTAACAAATTTTGACATATAAGTAATGAGAATTCATAAGCAAAAATAACCCCTCCTTATGAATTTTATCTTGAAAGCTTACCTGCCTTTGAAAACAGTGTAGTGTTCCGTCAGAGTGCTTATGAAGCTTTCATAATGCTGCCTTGTCGGGTCAGAACACTGCCTGACAAACAAACGACAGTGGGGAAAATCATGTAGGCATTTACATATGTTGAACTTGCATACAAGTGTTAGTAAATGTAGAATATTACTGATATTTACTAACTATATTACAAATGCCTTTAGAGGCCTCTTCAAAGCCTGCTAAAGAACCCTTGAGGAGAGGAATGGGGAAACTGGTGCTGTGTGGCTGCTGCTTTGGATCAATTCCAGGTATTTGCAGGGGCAAACTGAGCATTTGCCCAGAGAAATTAGCTATTGTAGTCCTCCTGACTGCTCTGCTTTCTTGAAGCTATGGGAAATCATGAGGCTGGAGGATCCTGGATTTTGGGGTGTTTGCATTTTGATGGATAACCTTCTCGTCCAAGGAATTCACAAAAGCAATGACTTTGCAGAAAGGGAAAAACTATTTTGATAGAGTCCTGCTCTGGGAAAAACTATACCAAGAATGAAACGCTAAAAATGAATGGATCAAGAAAGCTTTTTTTTTTTAAATTCAGCATATGTGCCCTGTTGAGCTGAATCCATGACCTTGCCTCCCAGAGACACATACATTTATACAGCCACCAACAGTTTGCTATTTTTCTGTCAGCCAGCTCCCAGGGCATGGCACAACATTAATACAGAGCGCAAATTTCGGATCTCAGCTCTGTGGGCTGATGTAGCCCCTTTGGGCATGCACAAGGGAAAGAAGATTTAGTTTTGTGAGATCCCAAGACCATCTATGTTTAGTCACTGGGTCATGGTTGTTGTCACACAACTTAATCAGTGACTGTGAGCGATGACTGGGAAGACAAATTTGAAAAGAAAAATTTACTTGTGGAAACACAGAATCAGCTTCTAAAGAAAGTATTCTGGTGTGGTGGTGGCAATTTCAGCTTACATTGTACTCAGTGGTGGCCAGAACAACAAGTCACAAACTGTCACGTATGGAAGGCAATTTACAAACTAGCTGTGGTAATTTTTACATTGCTTTAGTGGTTTGGTAAATTCTTCTGTCCTTTACTGTTCTTAAGTGTGTGTATGTACAGAAATTGCTGATAGTCACTGAACAGACACCTGAAGAGATGTTCTGGATTTGTAATAGGGTTGTTATTCAATCTTCAATCTAAATTAGTTTAATTTGTATTTCTGGTGGCAATCCATCAATTTGCATTAATTTCCTCTGATGGCAAGGAAATTTTCAGTCAGTTTCTTTTTTTTTTTTTTTTGTTTTTAAATTTTCTGCTTTCTAGCACATAAAAGAGCTTCAGGTGGTTTGGTTTTGTTTGTTTTTTAAACTAAACACAAGCTATCTTGGATAAAAATTTTGCACTTAGAAATTTGTAGTTTCTAGTGAGTGTAAATTACCAGAATAAGAGACCTATCTCTTAGTAAGCAGGACTGTTCCATGAGTTCTGTTACCTAGGATTTTTTACTGGGAACAGAAGCTGAGACTAAGAAACCATAAAATATTTTTTTCTCTGAAAAATGCATTAAGGTAGTTAATAATTTTGTTATCCATATTTATCAGATGAATTTGGCTATTAAAAGCCAGGCTTCAGGACAGACTTGAATGTTGCTGAAAAGGATGAAAAATATTTTTTCTTATTTGTGTTTCAAGACATCTTTAGTTGTTGTTATTTGGATAACTTGTGCTAAGTCATAACTGCTTTACTTCTTATCATTGAGGACTTAATCTTGAAACTGTTGTATGGAATTAGAGCAGCATGAATTGAATTTTAATTTTTGCTTGGCAAGCTATTAAGCAGGAATGGAAATCACCTTGTCATATAGAAACAGAAATTGTGGGTAAATCCACTTATTCAACAAATAGTAATTATTAAGAAAGCAAAGACCTTACTCCTGTCACCTGTGGTGACACTTAGAGAGCCATTTTTTTCATGGAATTAAGTCTGTGGGCTAAAGAGGAAAAATGCTGAACTTCTCTAATAACTAAAAATATCACATCCTTAACATATACAAAAATACCATGACACTGAAGAGAATATTCAGTTTAAGGACAAGGAAACCGTATTCATCATTCATATCCCTCCTGAGGAAGCTCTGCTATAATTGCAGTTCACGCTAGAGTTAAGTCCAAAATAGTACCAACAATGGAAGTGGACACCAGTGTCACTTTTTCCCTTGAGCATACAAAGGATCTGAATGCCACATAAAGCAGGGCACTGAAAATGTAAACTATAACCATGGGATTTTGCGAGCTTTCATCTATTCTTGTTCTGCTCTTGGCAAAGCTTTAAAGAAAGGTTAACTTATATCAGCATTTATGTGTGGGTAAATAGGAAAAATGTGCAGTGATGCTGATAGCATAATTTGAATAAATTAAAGTGCATCTTATCAGTAAAATACTCTTGTTTTTGCTTATTTTGGAGTGGCAAAGGTACAGGGACTTCCTGCTGGTGCTTTAACATTTTCCAATAGCCAGTATAAAGTCCTGTTTGCAAAGGGTTAAACACTTGCTAAAGTGTTGTGTATGCACATTTCTATCATCGTGCATTGCAGTATCTATTCACTGTACAGAATCATTAGACAAGAAAGTTAAGCTTTAAAGGAATATGTGATGTAATCCACAAGAATTTAGTGGTCAAAAGCACTTCTCAGATCATCCTTTCTTGGGACAGCAAAACAAACAGCCCCTGAGAGTTCTCGAACATATTGTTGGAAGCTCCTTCACCGGATGTGTTCTTACAGCTGCCCTGGGAACAACCTGTAGCCTACAATTCACCAAACCACTCTCTTTATTCTCCAAATATTACTGCGCTAAGAATTATTGATACCCCATTGGTACAAACGAATGAACCTGAAATTTCAAGAGCACTTGAAAGAGCATTTTCTTTCTAATGTAGGCTCTCAGGTCTTGGAAAACAAGGATAATACTGAAGAGACACAAACAACCGAGTATTATGGAAGTTATCTGTGAGCCAGTACAGTTTTTCATTCATCCTTCAGGCTTAACTCAAATATACTTTGTTGTCAGCAAGACAGCAGAAGGAAACTCAGGTTAGGAATATCCCACTCAGATGGAAATTTGTTGTGTGTGTGATCCCCCCACCAAGCAAACTGGAGAAAGCACAAGTGCATTGCTGAGAATTAATCTGAATTAGGTCACAAGAAAGAATTTTTAACATCCAAAGTTGAACTGATGTTTGATGCTGCATGATGAAAGTTGGAGAACTATAAAGGAGCTTCTGTTTTACTAAAGACTTTGTTGCCCAAGAAAACAATAGATTGTCAAAATGCTTGTGTGGATTTAAACCATGTTTTTACTGGATAGTATCAAGGAATAAAAAGGTCTCCAAGCAGAAATCACACCTTTTATAATAAATGTAACTTCCCAAGAAAGATTAATTTAAGAATATTAATAACTGAAAACCCCTTCTAATTAAAAAAGTGCCCCACTAATAAGACAGTTACGTAGAAAATCAGAAAAGAAAGATGGGCATCTGATATAAATTTTCTCAAGTGTATTTTAAAAGCTTTTGTGAAAGCAGGGAATGCTAAAGGAGAAATCTCTTTAAAATTCTTGCTAAAGAATAATATTTTCCTTAAAAAATAAAGGGACAAGGCTTTGTTTTTAATATCAAATGTGTTCCTTGTTCACAAGGATAAGTTTGACTCTGGCCAGAATGGGAATCACCCATGCTTTAATGCTTGCTTATAAATGCTGTTACCAATATTAAAATATTTCAATAAGAATAAATTTTATTAACTATTTCAAATTCATGTAAAATTTGGCTTTTCATTAAGTCTGCAGAGCAGAAAAATTTGTAGTCAATAAGCCTCAGCTTGTGTCATTTTTCTATTAATGAATAAGAGTAGACAGTAGCTTTAAAATAGTAGAAAATAAATATATAACTAGGCAATGCATTTCTTAGCTGTTTGAGGCCTTCTTGCACATTTCCATGACACAATGTCTGCAAGTACAATGGCATAATGCCCACTGCGGAAAAGACTGGAATGCTGTTTGTTCCCAAAACTGCATTTCCTTGTAAGGGAAAAAGCTCTGACTTGGCAAAGAGTTTCCAACCTTTCACTGCATTTTCAGATAAAATCAAGGTTGTCTTTTAAAATTTTTTTTTAAAATTACTTTTTTTTTTTTAACGTCAGAGGATTAAGGAAGGAGAAATAAGCGTCTTTCTGTGTCTGGTAATACTGAACACCAAGGAGATTCTTCCTTTCACAAATCTGAAAAAGTTCATTCCTAATGGTTAATAAACAAGCCACGTTAAGAGTTATTTCTTAATTTATATAAATAGTTACATATTTAAACCTAACAATTACTTCAAGGCCTCCTAATAAAATGCTTCCTGAAGCTGCATTAGTACAGTGTAACGCAGAGCTTCAATGATAAGAAAAAGCATACAGCCTACTGCTGGGTGCTGCTCTATAAATGTTTACAGGATAATAAACACCAGACTTAATTGCGTAGTCTGACAAAATATTTATTAAATTCACTGCAGCTGACTAGTATTGCTTCCAGCAATTCCAGAAATGGCCTTGTAGGAAAGAGCTCAAAAAATTTTACACTATGTTGATTGATACTGCCTCTGAATTTAGATCCAAAGTAACTGTTCAAACATTTGTTAAATGCTTGACATTATACTCCTTGCAGGAGCTGTTCCCAAGGCCTAGGGTAAAGCCAGAACATAACATGAAGCATCATCTAGTTTGTTTGTAGGTTAGGATTTTCAGTAATGTTACTTGAGCAAAAAAGAATTTAGCTAGACTTCTTTTAAAATAGCCTCCCTGTTTTCATAACTCCTCTTTTTATGGCAAAGGGAAGATTTTAGAGATGGATAAGATTCCAGTGAAGAGGAAAGAAAAATGATGGAAAATGGTTCGTGTTTTAAGAGCAACAGCAGGTCAAAAAAACAGAAGCAGGGGGGGGATTAACCCAAGGTAGCAGTGCTAAGAAGCAGACTGAAAACCAATAAAAAATGTGTGATTGGAAGGCTGAAAAACAAATTTAGGAGAGAGAGTTCTGACCATTAATTAAAAGGTAAGGTCTCAGCTGTCAGAGACATGGATTATGATATTTCTGTGAAGCAAGAAAATAAGCCATTGGGCTCACACCTCACCTCCTGCCTCAAGTGTTACTCTTTCCTCCTGTGTAGGCATGCAATAGCTTCAGACTTTGTAAGTCAGCTAAATGGTCTCCATTTTTGCATGAAGAGAAGACATTCAACATATGACTGAGATGAAATAAGAATCAACCACACAGAAGCCTGTAGAAAGCTGGTACTTCCTTAGATTTACCTGCCATCATTGTCAAAAGCTGGCCTGAGTCCTGTCCTGGGTATGCCTTGGGCAGCGTAGTGCTGCAGTAGGCTGCAGAGGGAACGGGTTCTACATCTAGAGTTAATCTATATAGATCTGAAAGCTTTCTGTGGAAATTAGGAGTTTGCATGGTCTTTCAGTGCTGCTTCGATATCTGCCTGTACACTACCTCACAGAATCCATCCTCATGAAGCAAGCAAATAGAAAGTTCTCAGGCATCTCAAGGTATACAAATGCTCAGCCCTATGCCTTAAATGCCCTTAGTTTACAGCTGCATGATATAAAAATAGCCCTTGAAAAGTTTGCCTAATGAATCGGTTCAGTGAATGAACACTTTACAAAGGGGCATATAAAACCTTTATTATCCATTTTTTCCTAATAAAGGAGAAACAAATCTTTAGGAAACATCTGGCTTCCCAGAATCTGTAGGAAGTCTATGGTTAACTCCCTCTACAGCGGCACAAGAGGTATTTGTTAGCTTGAATAGCAGTATTTTAATAAAGCAGTAGACATCATCTTGCTCAGGGAAATTGCATTGGCACATAAGACATTCATGAGAAATGGACATGTTTACTCAGTGTGCCTAAAGCTGCTGCAGATGGGAAAACAGGGCATTAAATAAAAGTGTGATGACACTGAGCAGTGTGAGCTGATACTGAGTACAGTACAGTTAAACTCCAACATGACAAACAGCCTGAGTTACCTCCTCTGTTTACAGCTAAGCCTTTGCAAAGACAACATCTGAACTCAGCCCTACCCATTTATATATAATTAACACAAAATTAAGTACAGGTGTGTGGCGGGGAGAAGGGGTGGGATGCTGAAAAAGTGCATTTTCTCATTTTCATCCAGAAAGCAACACCAGCAAAACTCTGACTTTAAATTGTATTTCAGAAGCTTGAGGAAAACGCTGACTTTTTGGCAAGACAGTCTTTTTTAACAGTCGAACCATGGAAGAAGTTCCAAAAGGCATTTCACTGCTGGAAGACTACCTACATCTGTTTGATTCCAGCCAGACTTCAGAAAGAACCCGGTTTAAAGATGTTTGCTGCCATCTAGTGCCTTTATTTCTGTTTTCAACCCTTGGAAAAATGGCTGTCATCATTCACTAATAACTTTAGAGGATAAAGTGGGTATTGGTACACTATTCTTCAGCTGCCACTACAGAGAAACACAAACTAAATGATGCTTTCCATAATTCAGGGCTTGCTTGGTTTAGAATCAGAATGGAAGGTCGTTTGAAGTGGTAACAGCAAAGCCAAGCTAATGAGTCCTGGTTTATTTCAGCACAGTAACAAGAAATATAATTTTATGTACACTGGAAAGGAATATTAGAACTCATGGTTCAATTTCAATTTTTAATATGGTTATGGGAAGAAACTTCCTATAAACAAACACCTAAAACCACTGCCTATCAGCTGAATTGAAATGAGGGTGCCTTGCCACAAAATATTGTTTCAACGTCACCCCCTATTTTTATTTTTGGTCATAAACAGTTTTCCCTGTGTTCCCCTGGTTCAGTATTCGGCAGATACCAAGTATTTTCTAAACATGTATCAACAGCCATTTCTGGAGAGTGAAAAAACTCAAATGTGTGGAAGAGACTTTCAAACTCTGGACATATATTTGTCTTGGGTCCCTACTCAGAGGATGCAGTTGAGACATGTAGTGAAATGATACAAAACCACTGGTTTTCTAAGGTGAAAGAAGCATATATGACCTAATTTTTAAGAGTATTAGACTATCTTTGCATATTTGAGTCCAATGAATATAATTTTACAGTTACTGCAATGGTAAAAATTCAGTAACAGCTTTCCTGTTACACTGTAAGATCAGAATCTATGGCCATAATTTACAATTCAACTTTTTTCAAAAAGTAAATTAGAATTCCTAAATCCTTTCAAAGTCTTGAGGTTATTTTATTTAAAAGTCTTGCTATGGCAACTCTTAAATCTAATCTGCAAACACTTCACACATTTGTAAATTTAGCAATACACATTATCACTATCAACAGTGCAAAGCTGTAAAATACTTGGGCTAAGAATCTTTCTCTAAGTATTTTTAGTGTCTAATAAAATGAGTGATAATACAAGGCAGGAAGATTTTCTGGAGAATAACTGAAATAATCTCTGCTTATATTGGCTCTTTATGAACTGAGCACAAGAATCTGTCTCTCTAACATGGTGCCTGAGTAGGTATGTAATTATAATAAACATAAGAAATCAGAACTGAGCCTTCTAGGATCAGTCTGGGACATAAAGTGCTTGAAAAGGATGGTATTCAAAGAGAATGCATGCAAGAGGAAAATAACTGTCCCCGGGTGTTTATTTGTGATTCAGCAGGGTATACATGAACCCTGGCGGGCTATGGTTAATGGGTGCCACTACTTCAGCATAGCTCTTCAGCTGAGACCAGTCATCAACAAATGCTGGTACAAAACAACTTTTCTTTGATGGGGTAATAAGGTGTGCAGTCACAGTATTTTATGCAGAAGAGCCATGAAAGCAATTCTGTTGACCATATTAGACTCATACAGCTAGGGCAAACTGCGTAATAAAAACAGTCTTGCTGAAGAGGAGTAATTTGTCCTAAATCAAATGTTACATTGTTACATTGCATTATTGTGCATTGCATTATTGCAAATGTTACGCTGTTACATTGCATCATTAATGCAATTAGTGTCTATTCTTACTTACTGCATGTTAGTGGGGTTTTACAATTAGAGATTAATTGTTCATATTATGGATTTCTATTTTTGTGAGTCAAAGCTGTTCTAGAGCAATGACACATGCAGAAATACAAATCACATTAACTGGCATTCATTTGCCAATGATAAGGGTTTTAAAAATGGTAGTCCTTTTCTGTGTACTTCAACTGATCAGCTAACTGATCAGCTAATAATTTATGCACAAATTTTATGGTTTGGTTAAGGTCATTAACTATTGAGAGCTATATTCACAAATGTTATTGTAACCTAATTTCCCTTTAAGAAGCATTTCTAAGGCTTGCACATGCTTCATGTCTGCTTCTGAAGCTTTACTGCCCATGGCTTTGGGAAATGTTTTAGCTTGTTGATTTAACATCAAAATTTTGAGAGAATACCCTTGCACCGGGCCAGCCCGGGTAGCCCATGGATTTTATCTTACACAATATGCTACTGACAGAATGAGTATATCGTTTATTTGTACTCCTATTCAAGCTCATTTGAAACATTTGGAATATTATTGCATTTTTGGCTCAGCCTTTCCTACTGAGATCTGTACGACTTCTGTTTGTGCCTCCCCTACAGTTTTGAACGAGGGCCTGGAGTGCTATATATGTCTAAACTTATCCTTGCAGATTTTGATTATAGCAGGCTTTGCTTTAAGTTGGTTGGGAACCTTGCTGCTTCACAGAATATGTGCAGATAAAAGTCGTGTGAATGATAACAGTACTTCAAAACCGTAGCCAGAACAGATTCTGCAAACTTCTGTCAAGTCTCTCAAGATTAGGCATCGCTGTACACGGAGTCATCAGGGTGAGGACACACCTATAGGAGAGGGTAATATTTTGGGGAAAGTAAGCAGATCCAGATGGTCCTGTTAAAGGTCAGATTCTACAGCTTTTGTTGATTTATAAACAAGAAAAAGATGAAGCACAAGTTTTGAGAGCCTTTCAATAGTGTAACTACTGTCTAAATACTGTCCATTCTGATTCTCAAGCATCTGCTCCTAATCAGATATGAACACCAACATGCCCATTTTTGTTAGGATCCCAGCTAGTGTGTTTAGAAAGTCTGAAAAAAGATCTTTGAAAGCACAAAATTCTTCCTATGATGAGATTCACACTGAAATGCTGGGAAAAAGGGTCTCTCAATTCCAAAACCTACCATTTCTTATCAATACCCAACTTCACCCTTTTGCTTTCAGTTTCTTTGGTAGACCATTTGCAGAGAGAAAAGTAATTTTTAAATCTTTCCCCGAAAGGCTATGCTATTGCATTTGTTGTTCATAATACTACAAAATTGCCAATCCAAAAGGTAGAGGGAGATTGAAAATCATAACTTGAAAGTTCAAGGCATTTGAGGGGCTCCTTTATCCTTTCTATCTTTCCCATGAGAAGTAGTACTTATTTTCATCTCTGACCTCCTTCTTTCTTCTGTCTTTGTGTATACTTCTTTCTCTGCACACAACCCACCCCCAACCGTTTTTCCTTATTTGACTGATCTGATTTACCAGATTGCTGCATATTTGCCTGCAAGTGTTTGAACTGACCAGAGGTTTGTCAGCTTTGCAGTGGTCAGTCAGGTACTTCACATCTCGAACAGAGTGAAAAAATGTGGGAGGGACATTGCTCTCTCTGTACTATTTATACAACTCTTAGTTCCCCTGGCAACTTCTCTAAAAAGATGCCTTCTTGACTGAAAAATGCATAGATAAGACAGTGCTGGGATGATTCTCCCCATGAAACACAATTTATCAGAATATATATATATGTATATACACATATATTTGTTTGTTATCAGCTCTTTCTGTAATTTGTTGGAAGCCTGAAACCAAATCACTTTAGTCTGTTGAAAATACCACCCTAAACTTTTTAAATCTAACCAGGTGTTTGTTTTGAGCTGTTCTGGATGTGCAGATTCTCTCATTTGTATTTAGGAAAGCACTTGATGTAATTTCTTAAACCTCTGCACTAGACATATACAATGGCAAAAATTTAACTCACACACAAAAAAAAGCAACTTAGAGTCGCTCTGTGCCTTAAACCAGGGTGTTTCATTAAATATCCTTCAACATTAAGTGTTTGGGAAAACTTTACTGCTTCAAAAATAATTCTTGAACAGCAGCCAGTAAGCACCTGCCAGTAAACACCTTCTAGTACTTTTGTTGAGAGGAGCATTCTAACCCATTTCAGAACAGGACTCACTGAGGTGATAATAATTGACCTCAAGCATCTTTTTTTATCATGGAAAGTGATTCAAGCAGCAAAAGAGATACCCTGGAGAAGAAAATCCATTGCAAACTGGGGGTCACAGCCCTGCAGCAGCCATATGCCCAGGTTAGAAAGACAGTCACAGCCTGTTTTTGTGGCTGTGGAGCAGGTGGATTCACAGACCCGTCTTCTGGTGCAGGTTTCCAACCAGGAGGCAGCTTTCTGACAGTGGTTTCTCTGGTTGGATCAGGATGACAGAGGGCACTGGAAGAGGCAGCTAGGTATAGCTACTGCCTTTACACTTTGGAAACCAAAGAGTCATCTGAAATACCGTGAAGCGTTCAGTCTAACAATTAGATATAAAATGGTGTCCGTATTTTGGATTCCCGATAATGGAAGCCAAAACGTTTTCTCTGAGCACTGGAGGGCACTGCAGCACTGAGGAAGGAATGTGCTTCAAAACGACATTCCAGAAAATAATGACTGTTTGCAGAAATGAGGAGGGGCTGGGGGGATCTGAAGGCAGCAGAACACCAATCATTCATTACCGATCTGGCACGCTCAGTTTCCTTTCAGCTGGAAGTGTTACAACTTTATATAGCCCTGCAAAGGGCTGGGCAAACCTCTACATAGGCAGGCTCCGTAGAGTCAGCTATGTGTCTAATGTTCCCTTTTTAAGTGTGCCCATTTTCCCTCAGTACTTGAATTGATTTTTAAAATGTATTACAGAATGTTTGAGATGCTAGTGAACAAAATACACAGTGAACTCAGCCCACCCAAAATATAGAGCCAGGTAGACAAGAACAGGGTTCTTAGTTTTGCACTTTCAGAGTGTTAATCAATCTGTCTACAATATAAACCTCAGTTAGGTCATTCTTTGATTAGCTCAAAAATGTTTTCCTAAAATCCAAGATCAGGTCTTACACTACATTTTTATTACTTCTCCAGACAAGTCTTTTAGCTCTTTATGAGCAGCTCCGTCTCTCTGCATTTAGGAGAAAGAGGGAATCTCTTTAGGAGGTGATGGTTTTCTCTTATTTAAGAAAGCCAACAAAGAAACAGAAAACGAAAAATATTCTCCGTAGTAGAAAAAGCATTGCTTAGGGATACACTTAAGATTTTTTATGAGAAATTCTTCCCCTGAATCTCAAAAGAGAAGCAGACACACAGTGCATAGGTGTGATGAATTTAAACAGTCAGAGCATGTATCAAATATGTAGCTCCTTACAGTTTTGCTTTTCCTCCCACTCTCTGCATTTAAGCTCCTTTTTAACTCCAGTTGACAATTAATTTCCACTCCATCATTTTGATATATTGACATTCTGTAACTTGGTCTGTAAGTCTTGGTAGCATCTTAATTCTCTCACAATACAGTTCTATCCTTTCATCCTCCATTTTGTTGGAAGACCTCCTGATCCTTTTGCTTGCCAGTCTCCCACTCTGTGTCTCACCTTCTGTTCGTAATCCTTCAGGCACATCTCAAGCCACTTCGTTTGGTTTAATCTTTGATCACCTGCTCTCTCTCTCACTTTTCTCATTGCTATATGTTTCCTCAAGGTCAGAACCTTCTTCCTGTTGGTTTAGAAGATGCCTGGCTGCAGTCCCTTCCTTAGTAACTCTGCTGAGGTCTCTCATCAGTTAATAAGGAAGGGAAGGTTGACAGCAAGAGAAGTAATCGTTGTGAGAGGAGTTAGACTGTGGTGCAAAACAGGCACATAGATCTCCCAGGGTTTCTGTGAAATTGCTCCCAAACTCCAATTTCATCCAAGTAGCAAGATCAGTTTTTAGCCCCCAGGTCGCAGCAACCTCAGGGCATGCACATCACCAATTCCTAGGTCTGTGTCTCAGGGTGGCAAGCAATGATTTTACAGAGCAGAATGCTTTGCCACCTTGTGAGGATAAAACGATGGCAAATACAATTACTTAGAGCAGACAGTGTTAGATTCCAGAGCCTGGAATGAGGTATCGGGAAATAAATGCGTTTGTCTAACAACCCTGTGATCTTCACTCCCATCCATGCTGGGCTATGTACCAAGTTAAGAAAGCAGAGTTAGCTGTGCTTTAAGCCGGTGACAAAGACCAAACCAAGCTCTTTCTCTGGCTGTAAATCCCTTTCTGTGCCAGGCTTCAGCAATATAAGCTGGTTAGGCAGAACTGAACATGAAAAGAAAGTGAAATGTCTATTTTGATTTAGTTATATTTATATCAATGTGAATTAAAAATTTGTATTTTAAGCTGCATAAAGTCATTTATCAGTATAAATAAAGCTTTCAAAAATATCAGCAGGAATTCTCTATTTGAATGTCATCCTAACAAGGTTTAGTATCTCTTTTTCTTACAGTTGGTTACTTTTATGATAGAATTAGGTATCTTTCCAGCCAATAAAAAAAAAAAAAGTACCCAAGCTTATAAATTGAAGTAAAAACAGATTTCTTGCTGTCTGTCTACTAATGTCTGTGCTAATCAGTGATGAGAGGAGAGAAACAGGAGAAAAAGCCAGAGCTATTTTTGGGCTTGGCATCACCAATTCTGCCTTATGATAACATTGTGCTGGAACCATTCATTCACTCATTGCCCAGTCAAACTTGTTTAGATTAAAAAGGTCAATTAAAAGTGCAGAATAACGATTTCCTTATTCTGAAGTGAAGAGATGTAGCAGCTGGAAAATAGAAAGTTCTGCTCGCACAAAAACAGCTTCCAAGAAGATGGCGAGGCTGTACATTGTACTACAAACTGAAGAATTTATTCTGACATAATTTTGATATAAAATTAAGCAGCTTTTCATGGTCCAACTTGTTTAACTGTTCTGTTGAAAAAGACCTATGCCACCCTTCTTTGTATTAGGGTGAATAACCTAATGCTGCAAGGGATTCACCTTCAGAATGGTGCTGCTCCTCACATGCATGTAAGCATGACAGGAGAGGGAGAAGGCTGTGCCTTGCTTCCACCCCTGAAATATGTTGTGGTAAATGCAATTTGACAGTGCAAGTTTCCCCTTTAGAGCAAGACAGACCTAAGGATTATAGATGGTGCTATGGAATGTTTTTTTGTAGGTAGCTGCTCAATTTTTATGACATGGGCTCGTTTCCTGCCTGGGAGAATGTCATGTCCATACCACAAGGCAGTTCTCCCTCTGTCAGATACCTAAGGTAGCTCCAAATTGTCTGGTTGCCTGTGCTGGTAGGTACAAATGCTCAGATAGGGTGTTTACCTTCTCTTAATCTCCTTGAGGGGTCAGGTTAATCAGTCCTTTCAGTCTGATGATTGTACCCAGTTCTGGAGATGGTTTATTTGCTACTAAGCTGAACATTTCTTTTTCACTTTGTGGATACAGGCTTCTTTTGAAGGATCTGAAAAATGTTTCCAATTCAAAATAATGCAAATGTACATGAAATATTTGTAATTGTTTTCAACTCATAGTGTTAATGCTGCAGATAGCATAGGAAGCTGATTTGATTATGCCCAGTGTTATTCAGCAAGGGAAGTGCATTCATTCAATGTTGCTAGGCTACCAGCCTTATTTACAGATAGTCAGAACCTTCCAGGGCAGAGAGAGCTGAAAAGCTTCAAGAGCAGATGTAAGAAGTGGAAATAATAAATGGCACTGATGATGCATTAGAATTCATTTTAATGTGTGTTTTACTGCGGGGGCCCAGTGAGGGAACATGCAAGGAGCAAACACCTCTGCGCTTACCTAACCCATCACACTGCAAGCAGGGAGAGCAAGAGGGAAAGAAACCACTGACACTGCACAGTAGTTAAATCAGTTATCAAATTTAAGATAGGTTTTTGATTTTAGAAGTCAGCAGCTGAAAAGTAAGCCACCAAGAATGTATAGAAGAACAGAAAGATGCACTTAGAGAGTAGGTTAAAAATTCACTGTTGATATGTGCCTAGTTGTCTAGCCTAATGAAATTGGGTCTTATTTGCATTTTATTTTCCCTGTTTCAGCTAGACACAGATCTGTCCTGGGGCACCCCTTGTTTGGAAATGTGGCAACTCGAAGAGAGAAGCCTTGCCTCCAACAAGCCTCACACAGCTCGTTTTGGAGGTTTACAAAGTAAACCTAGCTTATCAGCATGTTACAGCACCTTATCTCTTGTCCCCAGGGTCCTTTACCAGCTTTGCCTCTGCCTCCTTAGGGACAGTGACCCAGCTGAGTCCCCTCACCTGCAGCACTGTCCCACAAGTCTGGATATGGCAGCTGAACCATGGTTTGCAACACGGTCCACTGACAGCCTCAGAAGAGCAAAAGGAGTGGGCCATGGCCAGGCTGCAGCTGGGAGCTGCAGAAGATGGACCAGAGAAGGTTTACAAGCTCCCAGTAGCACATGCCTGCAGCCCAGAGAGGAGGCAGAGTTGGAGCCAAGCGCATGGGCACCATGGCTTAGGGAACAGAAAACAGTCTTATTTATGGAATATGGCTGGCCCCATGAAATATAGGGCAGAAAATAGATTTTTCACAAAATAGCTCAAGTCCTGTCCTGTGAAAACCAAGTATCTGCATCTCCACAAGAAATCACTGGCACGAATGTGACAGCTTCTGCCTCAGATCTAATGGATGTAGAAATATGGTTCTCTTGAAATTGCTACTGGGAGGTATGTAAAGGTACATATGTTTGCACTTCAGCCACCCTAATGAAAAAATCCTACACGTATACAGGAATGGCTTCTTCCAGCTGAAGGAAAAGGGGAGAAAATTTGCAATGGTGAAATGCTGCAGTTGGGGTGCTAACCACAGTGCTCCTGTAAGCCTGATGACTAAAACTTGCTGAACGCCGTGAGTCATGAGGCTGTACCTCCCCTGCCCTGGCTGGCTGGGCCCGCTCATGTCAGTGTGAATCAATGCTGGAGAGGCGAGAACATCTCGGCTGAGAAAAAGAGCGCATTAAAAAACAAAGAGAGAAACGGGTAAAATGTGTTTACAGCCCGCTCTGTTGGTTTGCAGCTGGCATGCACAAACATCCATCACTTAAATGTTTAAGGCTCTATTACTCAAGCAGAGGAATGGCAGTAGCTGCAGGCACAGAAGCAAATTTTACTCCATTAACCCTCAAATACCACCTGGAGTAACTTCTCATCTTCTCCGGAGTTCCTTTATTTTATCCTGCTATAACAGAGGACAGAGACTCATCTAATTCAGACACAGTGGGTAAAAGAAAAAGAAGCAGCATATGTAGGTAATATCAAATGCAGGGAACCTGTTAATGCCTTCCAGCTCACAAGGAAGGAGCAGTGAGGCTGTGCATCCTTGACAGGCTCCCACAAACACCCAGCAGCCTCTGAACTGTGGCTGGTCATTGCCAATTAGCCAGTTCTGAGCTCAGCAGCCTGACCCTTCTGGGGTTCCGGCTCTGGAGATATGGAGCTTCTCTCAGCCCATGGTGCCCAGGTAGCTGCTGGCATCCACCTTCTCTGCCAGGTGAGGGGTCCAGCAGTGTGTCTGCTGGTCTGTCTCACCATGCTGTCCTCCAGCTACAGCGGGCACAGTCTCAGGTCACCTTCTGCAAGGAGATGCACAGACACTGGCACCTGAGCCAGCTGGGGCTGGAGTGAAGGGCTGCTCCTCCACCACAGGGTCCTCACCCTGCACTGCTTAAACCCTGTCAAGTGTAGCTTAGGTGGCTCCAGTGAGGGTCAGTTTGCTCTACACCGAGTGATTCTATGGGGCCTCATCCCTTCTGTGCACAGGGATGGAAAGCAGGTGCCTGCTCAGTGCCACAGGTATCGTGGGAAGCTGCAAATGCACGCTGAGGAGCACTGGAAGGTACTGGGACCTTCCAAACTCACCCAGATTAAAGACTCTTGTTTAAAGGTGCCTCTAATCCCTTTAGGCACCTTTAGTGTTTGAAGAGTTTGGATTAGTGATTTTTGGAGATGATTTGCGTCTTATCTGTCTTAACACAGACCGTAACTTCTCTTGTTGTTATTACTGTAGTGACTAACAGCACCTCGTGGCAATGAACATGGGTTTCCATAGATACACACTCTCCTCACACATTCCCCCTCATGCAGGTCTAGTGCTTGATACTGGGGGGAAATTGCTTGGGGGGAAACCTACATGAAACCTTTGGGAACTACATGGAATCTCTGCTGCTTTGCATTTATTACGGCATTAAAATATAGTCTGTGATGAAATATTTGGGAAGGAAATCAATGTACCAGCTGTTAAGTTTTCTGTATGTATGGTTGAATGTCCCCAGAGAATCTCAGCTTCCATGATGAGTGAGTCCTTGAGATTTTTTAAATCTTTTTTTGCACTCTAACATATAGCTAACTGTTTTAGCTATGACAGAAACATTACCAAAGAGGAGGATTTTAAAGTTTATTTAGAAGAATTGAGTTGTAAATTAGCTGTTGATCTCAGCATGACTGTATGATTGGAAATTTATTACTTCCTAGGCCACTTATTACAGAAAATATAGAAATTTTACATCATAAATTCTTTTATTTAACCTTATTTTACAATTTCTTTTAAAAAGTAACTCCTCACTTTCTTTAAGACAAATCTCATTTTCTTAAGTTACAAAATAGGAAAAAACCCTAAAAGCCCCTCTCCTGTTACTGAAAGTTAAGTTTTTATTGTTTGCAGTTGAACTTTTAAGAGAGGGGCTGTTTTCTTGATTAAGAAGAATAAAATAATCAATTTAATCAGGTTTTGATCAAACACAAAACAATTAATAGGCCTAAATACACATGGAGGGAAACATTTAGCCTGGATAATGAGAAAAATATAATAAGAAAAATGCCTTCAGTTGTGAGTGAATGTGAACTGGGAATTTTTTGATGTCCTGAAACACTTAGGTTAGGTACTCATTTATTTCCCTTATAGTCTCAGGCCCTTTGTTCTCTGCAATCCACATTCTTGTTGCATCCACGGGTCATCCGATTCCTGCAACACACCCTATCTTTGGACTGAAAATATCAACAGATCACTGTGAAAAGATAATGAGATTTACTGCTCTAAACCCAACATGGGAGTATTTCCCAGGTGTCCTTTCAGTAATTAGGACCCAGTGTTGAAGAAGTGGAAGGAGACAACTTTGGCTATTCCTATGGCCTTCTTGAAGCAAGAGAAAACAAACCCTATTTGTAGCAGTTGTTCAGTGCAGTTTGAAATAATTTCAGACTGTCAGCTTTCAGGTAGTTCTCACGTGAACTTACAATTTCTGAAGTTTCTTTTTTTTAATGATGTTTTACCAGATTTGTTTTGTTTTGTTTTGTTTTGTTTTGTTTCCCTGGGCCTAGCACAGATAAACTATTGGAGTGAGAGAAGAAATGGACGACCTGCAGAGATCCTAGAATCCAGATAAGATTCCATAGTTATTTTAGTGAAAGCTTTTATTCCTAGTTTGTGTATTCTTTTTTTTCTTTTTGCTGGCTGCATCTGGAATAATTTTCTAGGAAAGATATTCCTTTTCTCAGTCCGTTTTCTTTTAAGATTTTTTTTTGCTTTGTGCTATTTTGGAAAAGTAATAAGATGCAAGTAGGCTACCCTTATCTGAAGTGGCTTTATAAGTAGGACAAAGTCTGAATCTCTTAGCACAAACTTGGACAAAAGTAAAGATCCTAATTTTTTTTTTTTTTGCAAAGTTTTACAGCTGTTGGTATTGTATAACAACACAATACATGGCTAAATTTAGACACAACTTCAAATAAAAAAAGGTAGCATTAATTCTTTTATACCTCACCTGATTTTAAAATAAACAATTGTAAGGCTCAATTCTTTTTTTTTTTTTTTT